>NW_019167948.1:0-50768 GCF_002303985.1 Durio zibethinus | reverse complement strand
TTAATTAAAAAAAAAGAAACCCCAAAACCAAACAATGCCCCCTTTCTTCCCCATTTCTTTGATCTCTCTCCCTCTCTCCGTCTCTCTCTGAGAGAGATTTCCTTCTACCTTCTATCTTCTACCTTCCCTAGCCCAAGTAAAAACCCTCCTAATCCCCCTTAATTTACACAACTTGCCGCTCTTCCTACCCGTGTGCCTCCAACTTCATTGAAAAAATCCCGCAAACCCTATCTTTATTTTTCGAACTTTTAGTTTTTCTTCTTCTTCTTCTGCTGCTGCTGTATCTAGGGTTTTCTTTTTAGGTTGGTTTGTAAAGTATGGAGAGATCCGATGGCAAACCTCCCTACAACCTCTCTCAAACTTCCTCAGGTTTTTTTTTTCCTTCATTTTTGTTTCAATCCTTTCATTGTTTATTTTCTTTTTTCCTTTTTTTATGGATTTTTCCCTTTTACTTAATAGCATGTTTCTATTGATGCGAAAGAAAATAATATTTCGTTTGGAAAATTTGGACCTTTACTTCATTTTCTCAGTTACCAAACGGGTCTTAACTGTTAACCACTAGCTTTATTGTCTTTGCTTGATTGCTTGTTTACCAAAGCTTTGTTTTTTTTTTCTTCCTATTTTGTTAGTTTTAATTCTGGGGCTTGCTTTTAGAGATTTTGTTTTTTCTTCTATTTCTTGCGATTTGATGGTTTCTTAAGCTGTATTATGTTGATTGATCGGGTTCTATGGTTTTATTTAATTGCTAATTAGTTAGTGATTTCACAGATAATGCGCTTTTTGATGCATCCCAGTACGAATTTTTTGGTCAACATGCTATGGAAGACGTGGAGTTGGGGGGTCTAGAAGATGGTGAAGAGGATGCTCCTGTGTTTGCATCTGCTGAAGATGACGAGTATCATTTGTTTGATAGAGGAGAGGTAGGTTTCATCCCTTTGGTTTCCCAGTTTGCTGCGAATCCTGGTGTCTTTGCCGCTGAACCTTCGTCATTGCTTTGTAGCTAGTACTACCTTTTCATTCCATTATGTGATAATATTTTGTTATTGCCCCTAAAAAGTAATTTTTGTTGGAGTTTCTTTTGACCATAAAATTTGTCATGGTGTTTGTTGGCCTTTAATTTCTTATTTGTCACTTGAGCTGTAGTCTAAGTTGTTTCATAACTTAACATGTGTCATATTAACACTTGGCAATTGGAACTTACCTTATTATGCTTTGCAGCTTTAATTTAAAGTATGAATACTCTATCTTTGAATGATAAAAAGTTCTATTTCTTGGTCATTTTGGAAATTAAATTTTTAGAATCTTAATAAAAGATTACGCCTGTCAGTTTGAAATTTCAAAATTGCTACTTATTTAAAGTAGTCAGACAAAAATTAGGTTTTAAGGATTGAAATTTTTAAAATTGCAACTTGTTTAAGGTAGTGAGAAAACAATTAGGTTTCAAGGGTTCCTCACTAAAATTTTAAAATGCCTATAAGAAGATTATGCTTATCAGTTTGAAATTTCTAAATTGCTACTTATTTAAGGTTGTCGGACGATAATTGGGTTTCAAAGCTTCCTTGGTATGTGTTCCAAATTTTGTTGTTCAAGTGAAGGGAGTTGTTGATTTGAAATTTAGTTATGTTCTCTATCCATTTGACCCTTTGGTACATGTGTGATCAATTTGAGGACATTAAGATGTATGAAAGCATCTTACCGTTTATATTTATTCTACAAGCATGTCCTTGTAAAAGCATCATGATTGTATGTTGAAATTTGAAATTAAGGGTAATATGGGATAGAAAAAGTAGTTGCTTTAATTGTTGACAAGGGGTACCCTAAAGCAGAAAGATGCACTCATAAAATAAAGCTTTAACAGAACATATGATTCCTATATTTATATTGTCATACTTCAAGTGAAGCACTTATTGTATTAGCTTTCTGCTGCATTTTGTTCATGCTGTGAAGGAATTTATGCCATTGTTTTTTGCAGTCATGCACATTGATTTTATTTTGTCTTATTTTTAATTTTTTTGTTGATATTACTTTCATCCCTTCTGGTTTATGAAGTAATAAATCATCTGCTAAACTCAATCTTGATTTCATCTTTCATCTTTATGGATTTTGAAATATGACTATTTCAGCTTTAATTTTCCTTTTTTCATTTGCAGGTTGTAGGTTTAGGATCTTTATCTGATATGGATGATCTGGCTAGTACTTTTGCAAAGGTAAATTTTTTAATTTATAAATGTTGCAGTGTGATGAATGCCAATAGTTAACATTTCTCACTGACTGTTGCTTATAAGATTTGATATGCTTGTTTCTTGAGTTTTTGATGGCCTTTATATTTAATTGATCTTTTCGCGGAAATGTTTGGATTTTTGTTTTTGTTTTATGTTTAGTTATATAACATTGACTTGGTTCTGTATTGCGTAGAGAAGTTTTTTGTTAAAAATTATGGCTTGACTTTTAGTCAGGAATGCCAATTGTGGGTAGTGTGTGATCTATGCATAATTTTCTTGCATAACAAATGGATCAATAATGTATTATGATGTGAACTCTAGATAATTAAAAACTTATCAAATATGATTTGTGATCTGGACTGTTACTAATCATACCCAAAGTTTTAGACATTAGAAAAAACTAGAAGAAGATTGTTGGATGTCTATTTTTTTTCCATTGATCAATTATAACTAACAGGACTGTTTTTGATATGTTAATAATTAAAACTAATTGAGTGAGACTATTACTAATAATAATCCAAAGTTTTAGGCATTAGAAAAATCTAAAAGAAGATTCTCTGATGTGGTTTCCTTTGGATGATCTCATAACTAAAGGGACTTTTTCTATATATTAATTGTATGTGAAAGGAATTATATTAAAAAAAAATGTCAAAGGAAGATGAACTGAAGTTGTTTTGTCTCTTCACTTGTGGCACTGGTAATTGAGCTTGTACGTTTGCTCCAAGCATGCATT
This sequence comes from Durio zibethinus, assembly GCF_002303985.1. Next base: position 47,813 of record NW_019167948.1, on the reverse strand, counting down.
GTATAGCTATTTCCTTATCTTGTTCTCATTGTAATAGTAGTTATTTAATGTCTAATTTAGAATGATGAAAATTTTATTTTATTTTTGAAATAAGAATAATAAAGAGATTGGGTAGGATTAAAAGCCCTTAGTTGTAGGCAGATGATTTAATCCTTGTGAACCATAGGTCCCACCTTGACCTTGCTGGATGTTCATATGACTACTTAGTAAAGTAATCCTTCCTCTCCCCAACAATTGTGGGTTAAGATGTGAAAGCTCTTTTCTCCTTGTATGAACAAGCGTAGAGTGAAAGAGGGGAGTTCAGAATCAATGTTTTAAAAAAGATAACCTTTTCATTATCATTTTTTTTTTGTTTTCTAAAGACTGCCTTGAAGACCATTGTTTTACCCCAATGATGGAAGATTGAATATCTTGGTATGCATGTAATTATGTAATTCTCCAGATGCAGATATTTGTTTATTTTCTTTTCTCTTGCTGCAGTTGCTGTTTTGTTTTTGTTGTCCTTTCATGGTGATTGGATCTTAATATTTTATCTTTTTTTTTTTTTTCACAGTTGAATAGGGTTGTTACAGGACCAAGAAATCCAGGAGTTATTGGTGATAGATCTGGATCTTATTCAAGGGAAAGTGAGTAGAACTATGCCTTTATATTGTGGTTATAATCTTGATTAATGAATGAAAGAGGTAATATTGATTGATATTTGAAAAACTGTAAAATTTTTTATTCCACTTTTTTACTTGCAACTCTTGCTCAAGCACTTCTCACCCCTTTCCCTAGATTCAAGATTCCTTGATGGCTCTTCTTTAAATGATATCCTTCTATTTATTTATTTATTCACTGAGTAGGACTTGAAACAGGGTGTTTCTGTGGAAGCCTTGGTTCTTGGTCTAGAAATTTGTACATATTGTCAATTTATGAGGCATTTCTTTTGGTACAAGTGTTGCAAGGCTTTATTTATTATGTTTTTAGTGGATGTAATAATGTTTTACGAAGATATATATTGAGTGTCTTCACTAAAACCTATTGGCAATAGAATGAAGTTGTAAATATTTCCCAACATAATCCATGTTAACTCCACTCATCACCCTTCCTGTAGGCCTAAAACTAATAACCCAAACAAATAGGCCAACTATGTGGTCAGTAAATATTGTTATTAAACAATGAATAACAAACAACAAACAACTTGGAGTTTGATACCATGTTAAGCAATAAAAACAATTATAGAGGGGTCTCTCTTATACTTAAGACTCCAAGATTCCCAAAATAGCCAATTTAAGAGTTATTTTATGACCATTTAATAGAAAGTACTTGCATGTGCACAACTAATATCATCTTGAATTCTTTCATTTCAATTATTTTACATATTGTCTTCTTTGATATGGTCCAAGTGAAATTACTATATATATATATATATATATATATTTTTTTTAACTCAAAATTTTCATTGATCGATAAGGATTAGTAAAAGAAGACATAAATGTTATTGTTCTATGTTCTCAACTTTAATTAGGTATTCTCACTGGAATTGTATATTTAAATCTTAAGTTAGATTTTTAGATTGAATGGAAATTGTCAAGACCTCTGTTTTATGATTAATATTTAATTTTTATGTGCTATTTACTTGTGTGTTGGGAGCATGCGGATTAGAGATTTTGTTAACAAAGTTATGATTTCCAGAATTCTAATACGAAGCTACATGTAGTGATTGCACACGGAATAAAGTTCTGTTTTTGAACATGAGGCACTTTGCATTTGTGTCAATGTATGCTAATGATTAAGCATCATCCTTTTGTCTCTTTGTATGTCCCAATATTGTTTTATGCCATTTGAATAGACTTCTTTTAACATATGACTATGAGTGTTGTTAAGCTATGCATTAAGTTAACAAGCAGTTTGTTCATTTTTTTTTTTTTTTAAGTGGGAAAGGGCACCAAGGAGTTTCCAACCCTTGCACAAAGCTAAAACTTTTAGTTAAAAAACTTAGGAGGCCTAAAGCATCTTGCTTCTCCAAACATATAAAAAGGAAAAACCTAGAATGAACATAAACCACATATCTAGGAGCTTTATTGAGGGCAATTCTTCCTCGTTCAAAGTTCTTTATTGCATTCCCTTTATAGAAGCTAAAAAAATCGAGAGAGGGATGGACTCAATCACTTGCATTTTTGTCTATAAATGCATGCTCTTCCAAACTGATAGCTCCTTTACCATTCAACCTGCCGCTAGTCAAGTATTTAAGAGAGAGAAAGCTGAGGATTAGAGCTTTTGGCTCAATAAAAATTCAACAAATGAAAATGAAGTTTCTTTTGCCGATTGCACATAGATAGAATCTATTTGGAAGGATTTCTCCTCTTTTGGAGACTATCAATGGCAAAGTTTTCCCGGATGCTTTCTGTCTAAAGAAGGCAACCTTAGCCTTAACTTCTGTCTTGCAAACTGCCTTCGATGAAAAATGTTTTATACCACCCCAGCAGTTAATTATATTAAGTAATGCAACTTTATTTGTGGCTATATTCTCTTTAAATAGTTTTTGGTAGTATTTTCTTACATTTGCATTTTTTTTTTCCTGTTTTTCTGTCAGTTTCTTATTGTTTCTTGGATTATATGTAATTTTGGTTAAATTAGTCATCTCATTTTCTATTGATGCAATTAGCCTTACCCTCTTTGTGTTGAACCATTCGAAGCTTATGCTTTAATTAATGATTTCTCTCTTGCAGATGACTTTGGTCTCTTTGTTTTTCTTGCATGAACATGCTTGACATATTGCGGAGCCAACATTCTGCTGCCTTTTCTCTTTCTAGGCCGTTCAAGCTTATTGCTTTTATATTTTTCCAAAGTGTGCAAGCTCACATATGTTCTTGCTCTAGTCCTAACATGGTTTTATGGTGAATTATGTGATGTTGGATGCTTTTTTTTATTACATTTCTTTATTATTTCTATGTGAAGGTGCTTAACTAAAAGATTAACTAGACTATGATATTGCAGTTACTCTTGACTTCCTTTTCTTAACTTCTCATAAGATTAACCAGAGTATGATATTGCAGTTACTCTTGACTTCCTTTTCTTAACTTCTCGTCTTTTAAGATAACAGCATAGAATTTGTCATTTTTGTAAAATGCATGAATTGTTAATTAGAAGTTCCTTGTTAGTATCTGAGCTGTGCCCATTTGTTGAATAATGATTTTGTAGGATTTTATTCTTTTTAAAGTTAGCTTATACCTTATATTTTTAATTGCTTGTGATTCATGTTGTGAAAAATTCTTTTCAGGTTCATCTGCTACCGACTGGGCTCAAGATGGAGAGTATGTAAACTGGATGGATCAGCATATGTTTGATGTAGAAGATGCTCAAGAAGGCAAGAGATGGTCCTCGCAGCCACAACCTTCTTCTGCTCGTGTTGCAGAATCGAAGCCTTTGTATAGAGCTTCCTCATATCCGCAGCAGCAACCACAGCCACATCACTTCATAAGTGAACCTATTGTTGGACCCAAATCAACCTTCACATCTTTCCCTCCTCCTGGTAGCAGATGCCAGCAGTCTTCACCTGCTCACCTAAACATTCCTGCTCTTAGCAGTGGATCTCAGCCACCCTTCTCTGCAGCAAGCTTCTCTCCATTGTCCAACCCCAGTCTTCATCTGGCTGGTCTTTCTGATGGATTGCATTATGGTAGTAATCTATCCCGGTTAACATCTCCTGGCCTATCTTTTAGTAGCAGGTCACAAAATCACTGGGTTAACCACTCTGGTCTATTACATGTAGATCATGCTGGTCTTTTGCATAATATGTTGCAACAGCAAATACCTCATCAAAATGGCCTAATGTCCCCACATTTAATGTCACCACAACAGCAGTTGCAACAGCAGAGACTGCACCATTCAGCTCAACCATCTTTGGTGCATTTTGCAGCATTGCAATCTCAACTGTATAGTGCCTATCCTCCATCACAAAAAATGTTGCTTGGACTAGCTGATCTTAGGGATCAACGAACTAAACCATCCCAAAGAAACAGGCAGAGCATGCGTATTTCTCAGCAAAGCTCTGATACCGGTAGCCAGAAAAGTGAGAGTGGGTTGGTGCAATTCAGATCTAAGTATATGACTGCTGAAGAGATAGAGAGTATTCTTAAGATGCAGCATGCTGCCACGCATATTAATGATCCTTATGTAGATGATTATTACCACCAAGCTTGTCTTGCCAAAAGATCTTCTGGATCCAGGGCCAAACATCAGTTTTGCCCATCTCACGTGAAGGAATTACATTCTCGATCTCGTAACAGTGGAGAGCAGCATTTGCATCTCCATGTTGATGCACTTGGGAAGGTCCCCCTCTCTTCCATTCGGATACCTCGTCCTCTGCTTGAAGTCGATCCTCCCTTAGGTTCAGGTGATGGAGGTTCTGAACAGAAAACTGAGAGGCCTCTGGAGCAGGAACCTATGCTTGCAGCTAGAATCACCATTGAAGATGGTCTCTGTCTTCTTCTTGATGTGGATGATATTGACCGGCTTCTACAATTTATTCAAACCCAAGATGATGGAGCTCAGCTCAGACGGAGGCGGCAGATCCTGCTTGAAGGTATGGCGGCATCACTTCAACTTGTTGATCCACTTAGCAAAGGTGGGCATGCTGTTAGCTGTTCTCCCAAAGATGACATTGTGTTCCTAAGATTAGTCTCTCTTCCCAAGGGCCGTAAGCTCCTCACCAGGTTCCTTCAGCTTCTCATGCCTGGAAGTGAGCTTATTCGAATAGCATGCATGGCCATTTTCCGTCACTTGAGGTTCTTGTTTGGTGGTCTTTCTTCCGATCCAGAAGCAGCCGAGACAACTACTAATCTTTCAAAGACTGTTTCTATGTGTGTTAATGGCATGGATCTTCGGGCTCTTAGTGCTTGTCTTGTTGCAGTTGTTTGTTCTTCAGAGCAGCCACCACTCAGGCCCATCGGAAGCCCTGCTGGGGATGGTGCTTCTGTTATTTTAAAATCAGTTCTTGAAAGGGCTACTCAACTGTTAAGTCATCCTTCTGGAAATTGCAGCATGCCTAATTATGCATTCTGGAGGGCTTCGTTTGATGAATTTTTCACTCTTCTTACCAAGTATTGTGTGAGTAAATATGATACGATAATGCAATCAATACACAACCAGTCTCAGCCAACCACGGAAGGAATTGGTTCAGAGGCTATAAGGTGTGAAATGCCGTGTGAGCTACTGCATGCTAGTCTTCCTCACACAAATGAGGCTCAGAGGAAGCTTTTAATGGACTTCTCTCAGCGATCTGTGCCCGTGAATGGATCCAATTCCCATGCTGGGAGTACTAGCCAAATAAACTCTGAATCAGTGAAGGGTTAATAAAGGACAATGGTGTGGTAACGTGAAAATGCCCTGAACACTGCACTAGATGGAATGTGGGATGGGGGAGCAGAAGCAAGGTGGGATGTGTATTTACTGTAGAAGTCTGGTTTGGAGGGGCTAGTATTATCTGCATTACACTTTGGTTCTTGTTATGATCCCCTTCCCTTCCCCCCCGCCCCCCCTTTTTATCTGAAAAAAAAAAAAAGATCATTGGAGAGAAGAATCATAAGATTGGAAGTTGATGGAAGTTATAGTAACGCATAAATGTGGTATTATGATGGGAGTTGGGTGACTGGAAGTCAGTTCGGCTTCTGGGGAGCTTATATTTTGGTGCTCTGTTTTGAGACTCCAATACATGTGGATGTGTAGTGGGTTAGAATGTACAGGTGGAGTGATGGTCTTCTAACAGACCCTTTTGGAAACAAACTCCTTTTCTTTTATACTGTTTCATTACGATAAAATCTGAGGGAGTCTGATGATGCCCAAGTTCTCTAGTTTTTATCTATTTCTGGGAAACTGACGAGTTATTCAAATGGGTTACTCCGAGCAATCAGAATCCTGTAATAATTATCACTGAAAATGGGCGACCATGCAAAAAAACAGCCACCGGTGAAAGCAACAGGTTTCAATATCCTAATCAGAAACTAAAACAAACTGCACCAACTGTGCTATATGCTTTGGCAGAATTCAAGGACTGCAAACGCACATACCAAATACTTTTCACTGATCAGTGGCTTGTTAAGAATCTAAGTACTTGCCCATTTTGTCGACGTTCTGTCAACCAACCACTCAGACTTGACGCATCTTAGAGGGTGAGTTTAGATTTTTATTTATAGAATTCAAGAAAATTTATTAAAATAAATAATAATATAATTATAAATATTCAATATTAATAGCTTAATGTTTATTTATCTATTTGTTTTATTTTACATAATTAATTATGTATGTATCTTTTATTGCATTTATCTATTTACAAATAAATTTTTATATGTTTAATGATTATTTATTCAATTTTGTATTTACTTATTTATGTATTTTTTTGTATAATTATTTATAGTTTTATACTTACAAAGTATTTATTATTGTTTTAGCTATTTATTTATTACATTAAAGAAAAACAAAGGAAAATTAAAATTATTATTTATAGACAGAGAAAACGTAAACCAGCACCAGACTAAATTTTATTAAAAAAGAAATTTTACACTACCACTTTAGATGTATCTTGGTCCCTAATGAAGATTTTTTAATTAAAAGTTAATAATTTTAAAAAAGTATAGTAATTTAAAAATAACTGATAGCAATCCTAATTCTATTTGGTTCTGGACTAGTAATGGCAGTACTTGATTGATAATTCATATAGAAGTGGGACATTTGAAACAATTAAAACGGAAATTTTGGGTAAGTTTTTCTTAATTATATAATATCAGGATCGATCATACTGTTGAAGAAACCATGTCAACGCCACCAACTACTCCAAACCTTGAGGTTGAGACATCAATAAACCTCTTTTTGATTCTAGGTGTTATTGCTTCTTTTCTGATAGCAATAATTATAGTTTATATCATAAGTGCTTGCTACGAGAAAGCCAAGAGGCTGCTTCCACCCCAAGATATTGAAACTGGGGGCTTTCTCCCCCAAGCCATGCAAGGCCAAGGCCAACCGCGGCGGCAGCAGCAGCAGCAGGCTTCAAAGCCGATAATCCTGGCGGGGGCTGTTGTTATATACAGGAATATTAAGGAAGAACCAGAAGAAGCAAAGTACTGCAGCAACGAGTGTGCGATATGCTTGGAAGAGTTCAAAGAAAGGGATCGTTGCAGGATTTTATCCAAGTGCAAACATATCTACCATATTTGTTGTATAGATCGGTGGCTGCTCAAGGAGTTGCATTGCCCGCTTTGTCGTGGTTCTATCCATGCTACAGTACCAACTAATGTTCAAACTGCTTGATTTTTTTTAAATATATTTGAATTATTCAAGATTGAATTTTTTACTGAGATTAAAAGTTAACCAGAAAGTAAAAATTCAGCATTATCATATATCACAATATCCCATATATATATATATATTAGTTTTCATGACACGTACTATGCATGTGATTTTTAACAAAATTATAATTATAATATCTATAGCTATTAATAAAAGTAGTAGTCCCCTCTTTTTATTTTTTTGTCCACGTTTTTTAAGTCATTAAAAAAAACTGAAAGTTAATTTGAGTCATGAAAATTATTTTATTTTGTTTTCTCCGCCTCTAGCTGTCCTCTCTCTTTTTCTTTTTGTCTTCATCCATTGTGCGCTGCTTTTCTTCTTCAAATCCGACCATCAGCAATGCCGATGCATCGGTCATCTCTGTTGGGGTCTCTCAAGGCCAAATGCTGAGTGGAGCTGGACGGTTTTAGCACCGTGGAGGTGGGTGTTGAAGCCTGGAATCGCAGGTGAAGCTAAGATGTTGAAAGATATGATGATGGATAGCAATGCTTAAAGAATGTTCTATGGATCCCAATGAAACCGTTCAGAGGCTCCTCCTTCGGGATACTTTTTTTCTCTTCCTCTTTTCATTTGAAGTATCTTTCTATCTAAGTTTTCTTTTTCTTTTTGGATTTTTTAAGGGGTAGTTTTTTTTTTTAGGTGGTTGCTAAAATGGGGTTTTGATATTTTGTTATATGTGTTTTTGGAGTCTATTTTTTTTTTTTTTATCATAATTTCATTTTTGTTGATTTAGGTTTTGTTGTTGGGGACTGTAGTAGGTTATTTTTTATTTTTGGGTGTGATGAGTTTGCACCATTCATGGGATTATTAGATTTTGATTTTATGTGTATTTTTTTATAATTTTTTCAATCCTTTATATATATGTTTGTATCTATAAATGTCAAGTTTTGGTTTTTGTTTTTTTTTCTTTGCAAATTACGTGATTGTTGGTTTTCATATACCTTTTTTTTAATTTTCTTTTTTTTTGGAGTTAGTTTAGTATTTAATGTGTCTGTGTGATCTTTAAAAGTAGTATTTAATGTGTCGGTGTGATCTTTACAAGTAAAAGAACTTGGCTCTCGAAATGGGGTTTTGATTAAATTGCTTCTTAAATGGTGTGTCTGCAGCAAATGTTGTTCTCTTGAAGCTCATTGTTTAATTATTCCTGCTTTCAGTTCATTAGTTAGGACATTATGATCTGTTGGTTCTTTTTATGAAGATTTCATTTTCAGTTATTGATTACAAAAGGTTTTCAGTTTCAATGTTCTCACTCTTTTGCTTTCCTACTTATTCTTAGGCACTTAGGTACTAAATGTGGTGTTTATTGTTATAACACTAATTCACATTCTAATGAATTGTGAAATGTTATCCATGTTAAGTGAAGCTTTTGGTTAGCATTCAACTCCACATCAAGTGTTTTGAGGAAGTTTAATGTGGTGATAAGCATCTGCAAAAAGCTGTGGATTCTTAACCCTAAGGAATTTTACTGTTTTGGTTGTTGGTTTAGCCACTATATCAATACCGTTAGTTTTTCCCATGTATTTGTTATTGTATGTTTTTATTCCTAGCTGTTTATATTTCGATGTTTTTAGTTTCTTCAGTTTAGTATCAACTTGAGGATTGATATCATATTATGGCCTTTTATGTACTGTAAGCTTATTAGGTTTCTCCACTTCATATGAGTTACCACTTGGTTTTGAGGAAAGAGATGTCAGATATATGTGGTTCTTTGAAACCTTTGGGCATGTAATTGTGTCCATTTACTTCAAGGGTAATATAATGTACAAATATCAAAGTTTGCCCAAGATTACTTGAAACAACTGAAAATTTTGTTGGGAAAAAGGGTTGGTACAACTTATTGATTAATTAATGATATTACCATTTGCTTCAGCTAATTGGCTCCTAGGTATTTCATGCATGGCAAAGTAAATGACAAGATTGATGTTTATGCATTTGGTGTTGTGCTGCTTGAGTTACTAGCTGGAAGAAAGCCAATAAACAATGACTATCCAAAAGGCCAAGAGAGCTCGGCCATGTAGGTATGTCCATTTCGCTCATGTGGCTCATCATTGTTAATCCACCTTTCAGTTTGGTGTCAAAAATAAAATTTTCCATTTCCAAGCACAGAAACATATTAACAATGTTGTGAATTGGGGTCATCAGCTTCCTTTCAGAATGTTTGTAATATAGTCATAAACATGATTATTTCCACTATAAAAGTCTTCCTCACTTTACTGAAGTTCTTTCTGTTTCTGTGCTTATGGATGTTTGTTTGAGCATGTTTGGTATCATGAGAAAAACAGTAATGCTGCACAATTGGTAAAGATCAGACTATCAAGCTTTGGGATTGAATAGAATATACAACTAAAGTTAAAGATTTTTTTGTTATGTTATTGCAGCAATTTAGGGTTTAGGAATTATGATTGGGATTATAGATGGATGGATTACCCACCACAGGATAGAGATTTGAAACACCTTTGTGACGAATCAATGGCTACTTATAACGGTCACTTGGTCTTGCGTACTTCTATTCGCTATTACTTTTCCCCAGAATCCAGGTGAGTGTCATTGTAGTTTCTTTCTCTTTAGCTGAAACTTAGGTGATCAATTGAATAATAAAAAGCTGTTTGCTTGATATCAGTCAAATACTTTGTCAAATCAACTTAGAAATAAGTGGTTTCTCATTTTGGTTAGCAAGATATTTTTCTTTATCTCACTATTGACTCTAGTTAAAGTATTTATTTGGGTGTCATCAATTTCTTGAATCTGTTATTGCAACACTGGTCAGAAGTACATTTACACTAGATCTTATGATTCTCGCATTTATATTTATGATGTGGTAAGTAACCAAATTCGTTATTGCTTTTCCTATAGTTTGCATTTAGAGTCACTATTGCATACACCATTGATATATTGTCAAAATATGTATATGTACGAATATCAGGCTCTTTGTTAGATTCAAAACTGTTAATTGGTGGAGTTTTGTACTGGATGGCTATATTTGTAAAGTGCATTCTCCTGAATTGTAACAAAAAAAAAAAAAATCTATTACCATCTGATAAAGATGCTTGCAGTGGCCAATGAGTGATTATGCTGGCAAATGAATGTCACTTAACGACTGCAGCATAATATGCTAAAGCCATTGCATGAATACCTGAAACTTTTGGCTTGTGCTATACAGTGAAATTCTTTTTTATTGAGGATAAAATGGTTTCCTTACAAGTAATTGGAGCCAAGTTGCAGTACTCAAGCACCATACATCACCTGTAAGAGATTGTAGTTGGCACCCGCACTACCCCATGTTGGTTAGCTCTTCTAGGGATGGGGATGTGGTTAAGTGGGGATTCCCTAGCGATGGAGATGCACCTACTTCTGTGAGTGAGGGGAGAATCTAGAAGTGCCAATTGGGTTTATATGGATGTTTACATGTTTGTCGTATTTACTTAAAGAATTCATACTTTAAAAATGCTAAAGGAATGCCTTTTGAATTTCAAGAGAGGTGGTATGATTACCTAAAGGAGCTTCAGTGCCAATAACACTTGAGGCTCTTGAGTATGAACTATTCCACTTTAATATAGGTTGGTTTATTGATTTTTTTAATAGTTTTCGGTGTTTTATATGACATAAATGAATGTGAAATTGAATACATGTGCATTATTGTATTTATATGGTATATTGTTATTAAAATTTTTTGTTATCTTACTAATGGGGATTCTTTTTGGGATTTTTTTCTGGAGATTTGAGCTGCCCTTTTTGCTTGGTATGTAAGAGAATTTGCGATTAGACGCTTTCCATAAGCTTAGCAATACCAGAGTCCAAATCCAATTCTATGTCTTTGATGGTATGTATGTTTTAACTTTACCATTCTTCATGTAGAAACTTGAATCATGACTGCTATGCTCATCTTCTTTTATGTTTAATATGTGTTATCTGCATATTTTAAATTTATCAACAATTATTACAGCTGACTTGTTTGATAAATGCCTCATGGATACCGTTGGTTTGTTGAGTTGGATTCTTCATAATCATCAGTTTCACAATTTTAATTGTCTACAAGACTAATTCTCATAAATTTTATTGTTCTGCATGGATTTGCAGTTAAGAACTTAGTATTGGGAAGGGTTTGATGATCATATTTAAGCTTATACTTTTGAGCAACCGTTTATTGAGCTGAACAATGGAGAAGGAGAACTAACAGTTGAGTTTTTACATAATCTGAAGGTAATTATGGTAGATCTTTCTTTTTTTCTCAAGTTATTAGGTATATTTCTTCATGTTGAATGCTGAGTTACAGCTAGGGTTACTTATTTTTTTGTGATCCAATGATGATGACAAACAAATAAGTCTTCAATGAATAAGTTTAATATCTCATCATCATTAACTTTAACTAATGTAAATATTCAAAACATAAATAATTGCATAACTATTTCTCTTATACATTTTTCAATATTTAAATTATTAATACATAATTTTATTTTACTTTTGCAACTTAATTATAAGTATATAATTTTATTTTATTCTCGCAATGAAGTATGGACTTGAAATCTAGTAATTAAATAATTTTAGTATTTGTTTGTAGTAATAAAATTGAAATAATTATTGTAATACTAAATTAAATTGAAAATGTAAATTTATATTCAAAAGCAAATAAATATAACTAAAATTTTAAAATGAAGTTTTAATAAAAATAAATATATAGTTTTTCTTTATTTTGATTTTTTATTTAAAAGTTTTTTTCAAGTATTCTAGTGTTAGGTTATTATCTCATTAATTTTTATACATTTTTTAAGTTTTAGCTTTAGGATTGTGTTCTATCATAATCAAATCTAGTTATGCACTTTTCTTTTTTTTTTTTACTTTATGCTTTTTTTTTAGATTTCTTATTAGTTCTTTAGTGGTGGGTTTATATATTCATTTTTATAAATTTATAAGGTAATCAATCATCATTAAACTTATTCAAGCTTTTACTTCTCATCTATTTGCTACTGAAAATTTAAATTTTTAATTTTGATTTAAAATCAAATTATCGTAAAATTGTTGTTACTTTTAGTAAATAGCTAGCATGGTCTCTAAACTTTAAAAAGTTTTAATTGAGTTCTCAATTGCCCAAACATGTATCAATGTAGTCCCTTTGTCTGTTGAACTATCTAAATTGATAAAAAATCCAACGTGGCATGACACCTACTCTTATAAAGTTCTATTACATGTGAGGTTAATAATCTGTCCTTAATCTTAGGTAAAAGAATTCTCGGTCAAAGAAGGAATCAAACATTGGAGAGACAAACAAGAAGCAATCAAAGACATAAGCAATGAAGCACATATCAAGCAATACACATAGGAAGCAATTCAGCAGCAAATTCAATTAACCCCTAAGCAAAAAATTCATCAAATTCATACTTAGAAATCCACCAAAAATCACTAATAAAAAAACCACTACCCAATCAATCCATAATCTTTAATTTAGCAGAAACCCACAACATCTTCAAGTAAACCCAAAATCATCCATACTCACAACCCATAAGTAACTATACCTGATAATTGATCATAAGCTAAATCAGTTTGTAGAAAATCAAAAGCTTCAACCTAAAAAACATAACCCATTAAGATTAAACAAAAGCCGTATGCAAAAAGCGAGGCATTGCAAAAAAAGGGTTTGGCAACAAAATTTTGCAGAATTTGGCGGTTTTGTGTGGGTTTTCCAAACAAAAAAAGAAAGGTCAAATTCGTTGAGATTTGGGTTATAGCTGGGTCTCGATTGGTGAAGAGAAGAAGGGATTCGAAAGAAGTTCTGGCATAAGCACGGAGACTAACGACGGTCATTGGTGAGATCGACGATCAATAACAAAAGTGGTGGATGATTTCATGGTGGTAGGCGCTAGCTTTTAGGTTAGTATTGTTGATATTGATTGGGCTTGAAAGAAAAGGGAATTTAGAGAGAGGTTGGACAAGAAAGGGAAGTTTAGAATGAAAACTAGAAACTGCCGACTCTAAAGTTCTTTACTTTATACAAATGGTGTTGTTTGGGGTTGAAGAAAAGGGGCCACACCCATTCAATCCATGTGAAAGGCCTACAGTACATTTGTCCTTGATTATAAGGTTAGTATCTTGCCACATTGGATTTTTCGTCAATTTTAGACGATACAGTAGACGGAGGTACTACATTGATACACGTTTGGGCAATTGATGTCTTAATTAAAACTTTTTAAAGTTTAAAGATTAATATAGAATTTGACCCAAAGTTTAAAGATCATGCATACTATTTACTATTAAAAAAAAAGTAACTATATAATGTTTTCTTTTCCATCCCTAACTTATTATTATTATTATTATTATTATTATTATTATTATTATTATTATTATTATTATTATATTTTGATTTAAAAATAATATGTACCTAAGAAAATAACTTATGGATAATTTTTATGATATATTTTTAGTAAGTTTAGACTAATTTCTCTTTCATTTTAAATGCATCCCTAAGGACCATAATTTTTTGTTTAGTTGTTATTAATATTGTAGAGGATACCATATAACACAACAATTTATTTTACTAAAGAGTTCTAGTTAATAATAAAATAGATAGATAACATTTTACTACTAAGTTATATATTGATTTATTATTAAATTGTCAATGATTTACTAAATTATAAAAGATTTACTATAAAGTTATTGATAATTTACTATTAAATTAATATTGATTTACTACTAAGTTATCATTGATTTACTATTATAACTAATTTAGCACAATGTTATTGATGATTTACCACTAAGTTCAGAAACTATGATTTACCACCAAGTTAATACTTATAATTAATTTATTATTAAGTTATGAATGACTTACTATTAAGGTATCACTAATTTACTATTAAATTAACGATGATTTATTATTAAGTTATTATTAATTTTTGTTGTCATTGATTCATAACTAAGTTATAACGGAGTTAGCATTGAGTTATTGATAATTTATCACTAAGTTTACATTGATTTATTATTATCATAGATTTACTACTAAGTTGACTCTTAATGTATTGGTAGCCTATGCTTGCCCCCTTCTACTTTCAAAATCTCAATTCACCCTTAATCTTATCTAATTTTTCCTATTTTGGCGCTTTAAAAATATAATTTATTTTTTCTCAATTGTATAGTAAATTTAATGAGTTGTTAACACTTTTATTTTTTAATTTATATTCATAATTTGATCAATTTTAAACATAAAAATCATTTGCTCCTTAAATTTTACATATTTCTTTCCAATCAAAGCATGTAGACATTTATTATTATATCTTTTTCTTTTTTTAGTTAAAACAATTTTTTTCCATGTTGATAAAATATAATTAAAATAATATTCAATTGCTATTTATATTGTGCATATGATATTCCTATAATTTAATTTTCTATGATCTTTATATTTTTGTTTTTTGAAGCTTATAGTTTTAGTTTTTTAAGGATGTATGACTTTTAGCTTTTTTTTAAAAAGTTATTTGTTTGATTTATTTTAATTCATCATTAATTTATGTATGTAATACTAATTATTTATATCATAAGTTATCAAAATTTATTAAAATTTAACAAAATTATACCAATAAATTACTAAAATTTTGTCAAAAGTTATCAAAATTATATAAATGATTATAAAAAATATATTATATGTTATCAAAATTGTATGAAAGATTATCAAAATTACATCAATAAGTTATCTATGTTTTATCAAAAGATACCAAAGTTGTATGAATGGTCACTATAACTATATCATGTTACCAAACTAATACCTAATGTTATCAATATTTTATTGATGCTTATAAAACTTTATCAAAATATATCAAATTTCTAACAAAAAATATAAAAAGGTTATCAAAATCAAAATTATATCAAAGGTTGTCAAAATTATATTAAAACTTACCAAAATTGTATTAAAAGCTATCAAAATTATATCTAACTTATTAAAATTTTATCAAAGATTACCAAAGTTATATAAATGGTTACTCAAATTATGTCATGAGTTATCAAAATAGTAGTAAAGGTTACCAAAATTATATTAAAGGTTACTAAAATTTTACTAAATTTTTGACAAGATTTTGGGAAGTTCTTCGGTTTTTAGCGATAATTTCCAAAATTTGGCGTACTTTTAGCATCAATTTCCCAATTTCCAATAATAAGCCCAAAAATCGACGACATTTCTGGCAATGTTCAAGATTCCAATAGTTGAAATCTACAAAAAAAAAAAAAGAATAAGTACTAAGGAGAGAGAAAAAAGAGAGGGGAAGAAAAGAAAGTATGAAAAAATAATTTGAGCTTTTATACTTGGGAAAAAAATGTGGTTTTGGAACCTATAGAACTAGGAATCGGGTGTCGTTCTACGGTCTAACTTGTTGGATCATGCTTTATCTAGCAACTTGTATACTGTTGAGTCGAGTCAAGTCATAATTCAAGCCATTTAGTAAGCCACAAGCTGAATCTTGTCTCTGCAATCGACCCACCAAGCTGATTCCTTGAGCTGAGTAAAGATTTTTTTTTTTGGTAATTTTTTTCTTTTTTATTATTTTGCTTATTTATTTAAAATTTTTAGTGAGTTTTTTTACCTTAAAAAAATAATCTCAAATTTTGAGGAAAAAGTTAAATACCAATTTTTTCTTAAATAAAAAATAATTTCAAAATTTGAGAAAAAAGTTGATATGTTAATTTTTTTCCTTAAACAAAATAATTTCAAAAAATAAAGAAAAAGTTAAAATATTAATTTTTTCTTAAATAAAAATAATTTCATATTTTTGAGGAAAAAGTTTAAGTATCAATCTTTCCTAAAAAAAAAAATAATTCAAAGAGTAGAAAAAATAGTTGAAATATAATCTTTCCTTAAAAGAAAATGATTTCAATATTTTGAGAAAAAAGTTGAAATATTAATTTTTTTTAAAATTAAAATTTTTTAAAACTTCACAAAAAGTAAGATAAATGTTACACCATCTGACGATGGAACCTCTGCA
Source organism: Durio zibethinus (assembly GCF_002303985.1). The sequence goes on along the minus strand of NW_019167948.1, from coordinate 31,527 downwards.
GAAGAAATAGTTGCTTTCTTATATACTCCAAAAGTAAGAGAATTATTTTAATTTTTTTTCAAAATATTGGAGTCAGTTAAGAATAATTCGTAATACGTTTAAATTTTTATGGCTAAATGGATAACATGAAAATAGTTAGTATCATCTTTTGATGGGCATTATAAGGGTACTGTAGCCTTTTTCATAAGTAACTGTATTTTTTTATCTAACTTGGTTTCATAGACTTGAATTTATCTTTTAAAGTTACCCAAGTTAAGTTTGTGATTTCTTTTTAAAATGAGACATATTCAGTTAAGTAGCCAATTGTACTTAGAAAAAGATTGATGATGATTTCATATCTAGTGGTCAAGTTTACAGATTTTTACGTTATAATAGTTTGGCGACTTCATTGAGGATAAATAAAGAGTCAGGTTAGCAAATAAATTTATATTATCCAAGCTTAATAAATGTGTTTTTTTCCTTTAAATATTTTTTTCTTTATTTATATTTCAAGCTTTTATTATTATGTCATTCATGTGCATATGTATAATATGAGCTTAACACTCGAACTTTGCTACTTTATAAGGGAATAGAATACCTACGCTTTTATGATGTTTTAATGCCTTCGTATTGGCTAGTAAAATATTTCTACTTAAATTGAACTCATTCTATTTGTAGCTTATGATAAGTGATAATTGAAGTGCCTTACTAGTTCATCATGGATGATAGTGAGAAGCAATTTGAGGACCTTTAGATTATAAGAATCCAAATACTTATGTAGTGAATCATAAGGAACCTAACTTGTAGCTAGAGCCTTATCTTCCCTTTTGTAGAAATAACTTAACATTTAAATTATATTTTACAATAATTGGTTTTTCTTGCATGGTAATTAATTTTTTGTACATATCGTGTCACATGAATTGTCATTTTTGAGTGTATGATAAAGTGTAAGTTGGATTTTTTCATCTGTTTATGCTTAAAGCAAGATAGCATTAGGCTGCATATTTTTCGCTTTTGTTTCATACATTTCATTCATGTCATTTGTGTTAACTTGAAATCTTGGTGCTTGCATATTAAGATAATTTTTATAATCTTTCATTCATGACATGAGCATGTAGTAATATAAGTATCTTAATTTTTAGTAATCAAAAGTTTAAGGATAGCTCGACCATCAAAGACTCCAATCCAACCTACCCATCATTCATATAACACCAGGTCACAAACAAGGCAAATGAAACAAGAACAGAATAATCATATCGATAAGATTGAAAAGGTTTAAGAAGAGATAAAGGAAGAGTTGGCGAAGATAATGGAAATGTTAAAAAAATTAGGCAAAGGTAAGACGATAAAGGAGACTCCCAATTCAAATGAGTGATATGACATCGTGGATCTTTTGTACCTTCCCTAATTTGGCCTAAATCAAGGCTAATTTTTTCAAGATGCACAAGCCCCATATATGTCATTTTCTTGGGCATATGTTTACACATTTCCTGAAGTATCATTTCGTAACTACATGATTGTTGCTTTTTGTATGATTTGCAAGTGCACAGATCAAGTAATAAAATGAAAGTATTCCAATATCGTTTCCTAAGAAATTATAAATTGTAATTGTTGAGTAGCTATCAAGTACCAATGTTGAGATCCTAAAATCTTATATCTAAACAAATGGAATTTAAGGATTGATTACAAAATAAGAAAGCATAAGAGTAATGTAGGCTTAGATCTCATTTATCTAATTGTCACTCGGTAAGCTAAAGACAAGAGCCAAAACAATATCTAAAAAGAATAAGAATAAAAATCTTGAAAACTAAGAAAACTTGAAATTGTTGAACATGAAATTAAAAAACTTGAATGTGAAAGAATGAGGATGGTCGAAACTTGTATTGCAATAGAGTAGGAATGCTTGAATCAAACTTGTAAAATAAAAGAATGCTTATTGTAAAAAAGGAAGTAAAGAATAAGATTTGAAATCAAAAGTAAGAAAATAAAGTAATATTGTTTTCAAGAAAAAAAATCTTGAAAATAAATACTTTTTAAATTTAAAGAAATAAAGCTTTTGTTATTCGAAAATTTGTCATCTAAGCTAATAAATAAACGAAAGAGAAAACTAAGAAAGAAAAAAAAGAAGAAAGGAAAAGAATGGAATGATGAAACAAGTGAATGGCTTTGCCTTTATAGGCATAGGTTCGACTATAAGGGATAAACATACAAGAGTTTGATTTCTACTCAAATACTAAAAGATTAAGCTAATCTTCATCTTTAAAGAGCTTGGCCGAATGTGGATTCTTCATGGTGAAGTTGTTTTGGCCAAATGGAGTCCTTGAGAAACAATCTTGGTTGTTGGTCATTCTTGAAGTCCATCTTAATCACATTTTCATCTTAGGTTTAGAAGGTAAGATTACAAGATAAGGTAGTTGAATTCCATCCAAATTCCTTTCATTCAAATAGCAAGAGTCTTTCGTTTATCATAATTCTTCAATAGATACATAAAAGAGTCTACATGAAAAGATCTTTGGTCGAATAGGGTAATGTACATGTGAGCTTGAAATTACTTGAAGTCCTTTTGGATTTTGTCTTAGTCGAATGGATATGGGAGATCAGAGTTTTTATGCTTTTGAATTTCTTCAAGGCTAAGTAAAAAAGTCATGATGGAGTTCAACCTCTTTTGGTCGAATGGTGTAGAGTCCATATGCATGTACAATTTTTCTTTGGCTACATGGTTGAATGGCCTTGAACCAATGAGGTTTGGCTAATCTTTGATCTTGTATGGTCGAATATGCCTTTACATGCATGGATTGTATGTTTTCCTTATCTATAGACTTTAAACCCTAAAATCACAAAATTAGCATTAAGGCACCAAAATCAATGAAATTTTAAATATTTGCACTCATTTTGATATACAAAATTACTATATAATTATGTATTATCATTACATTAAACCTATCTTTAGGGTGAAAGTCTCTAACCTAGTTAAAATTCTCGACTTTGATAAACTTAAAAAGAAAGAAAAACTAAAGACGAAAATTTTTAAGGTTATGAAAGAGTCAAACTTGCAACAAAATGAATCTTTTAGAAGAGAAAGTGTGAGCTATCGAGGGAATGGATTATTTTAGCTCTATAGATGTACCTAAACTTTGCTTAGTCTTAAATGTGGTCAGTCACTTGAAATTTAAAGTCTCCAAATCTGAAAAATATGGTGGGACAAAATGTTCGATAACTCATGTTACCATATACTGCCATAAAATGATTGTCCATGCTCAAGATGAGAAGTTGTTGATACATTATTTCAAGATAGCCTCAGAGGATGTTTGTTAAGTGAAAGTGATTGCATAAGCAATGCTTTCTATATTGTTATGAACACCAATTATTTGTAAACAAAGTAAAATTTTAGTTATCGAAAGGCCACAAAGTTTAAATAGCAGCCTCTAGTTTTGAAGGTAGTATAAAAGTAAAGAAAACATACATAAAGTCGATATATAAATGGTGAATGCATCATAGATCCTATAAAAGCCAATGTTTTATTCTTGGTGCTCTGGTAGGAATATTTGTTAACATATATATCCAATGAAAGGATGGAGTTTATTAATTTGACCGATGCCATAAAAACAATAAGGTTAAAGGTGAAGTACTAAAAAATAAATGCAACGAAACTAGTAAAATGGTCTTACCTCTTTTTGCATACAATGAATTATAATGTACTTTATTCCAAAAGCTCGATCAGCCAAACTTTTGAATTACATATCAATGGTTATTGTCATGTAAAAATGTCAAAAATAAATAAATAATTGAATGGAAAACAAACAACTTCCATAAATATTTTCTTTAGAAACATTAGCATAAACTGATGATAAAAAGAGTTTGATTGCCTTATATGGATATGGGATTTGGTAGTTAGGACTTTATCATTGCGCCTGAAGCAATAATCACAATAATACAGAGCAATAGACAACAATCAATAATAAAAAAAATACAGGAAAAATAAAGCATACCAAGATTTACGTGAAAAACCCTCCAGTGTAGAGGAAAAAAATTACGGACCACTAGAAAAATTTTCACTATCAAATAATAGGTATACAATGTTCTTCTCTAGCTAAAACTAGAGCTAATCAATAACTAAAGAAATAATTGAAGAAATCTTATCAAATAAGTGACTCAAGAAATACACCATGAATTTATTCATAGAGAGCTTCAAACCTGATCTTCATCGTTCAGAATGTAGAACTCTGAATCATAAACCTCATGACAAGGTTTCAACTCAATCGGATCATGGATCGACTTCCATTCAACCAACTCTCTTTTTTCTTTTTTCTCTCTATTTTTTTTTGGCTTTTTCTTCTTTCTCTACTTGGTTTGACACACCCTTAAAACAACTCCACCTCTTTTTTATTAAGTAGCTAGGGCTCTGTGTAAAATGAAAGATCAAGGCCCATAGCCTTTACTTGGTCCAAAACCACTTACATGAGGTTGGACCTCATTTTCCTAATAATCTCTCCCTCTAGCCCCATTAGGAGGAGATTCATTACCATAGCAGTTTCATTTGAAACTTACCTTGGCCAGAAAACTCATTCCGATCAAGTTACTGTAAAGCTCAAGCTTTTTCCTAGGAAGTATCTTAGTCAACATATCTACTATATTTTTATCAGTATGGACTTTCTTCAATAGCATCTGCTGTTCTTAAATCACTGAACGTAACCAATAATATCTAACATCAATGTGCTTTGTTCTAGCATGGTACATGGCATTCTAATCAAATTTAAAGCACTTTGGTTATCACAAAATATCACATACCCTTTCTAATTTAACCTCAATTCAAGAAGAAAATGTTTCATCCAAAGCATTTTTTTACATGCTTCGATTGTTGTAATATACTCAACACTGTAGTTGACAAAGTAACACACTTCTGCAACTTAGATTGCTAAGATACAGTTCTTCCTGTAAAAGTGAATAAATACCCTGAAGTAGATTTTTTACCATTAAGATCGCTTGTCATGTCAGCATCAGTAAACCCATCTAGAATTGATTGTGAAACTCCATAAGTCAAGCACATTTTTGAGGTACCCCTCAAATATCTAAAAATCCATTTTACTGCTTTCTAGTGAACCTTTCTCGGATTAAAAAGAAATCTGTTCACTACACCAACTGTATGAGCAATGTCAGGCCTTGTACAAACCATAAGATATATTAAAGAATTGATTGCAAAAAAATAAAGACTACTAGACATAGCTAGTTGCTCTTCCTTAGACACTGGACAAGATTTTTTACTTAGATGAAAATGGTTGGCAAGTGAACTGCTAACTGATTTAGCATGTTGTATGTTGAATCTACCAAGCACTCGTTCAACATATTTTTTCTGTGAAAACCATAGTTTTCTAGCTCTCTTATCCCGGATAATGTCCATACCAAGAATCTGCTTTGCTGGACCTAAATCCTTCCTATCAAAGGACTTAGACAATTGTTCTTTCAATGTGCAAATCATACTAGCATCTTATCCTACAATCAACATATCATCAACATATAATAATAGGATAATAAAGTTACTATTAGGAAATTATTTAACATACACATAAGAATCCGCTGCTGTTCTTTTATAGCTATGACTCACCATAAAAGAATCAAACTTCTTATACCACTGTCGCGGAGCTTGTTTCAAGCCATACAAGTTTTTCTTCAATTTGCAAACTAAGTGCTCTTTTTCTTTCACTTCAAAACTCTTAGGTTGATTCATATAAATGTCTTCATGTAAATCACCATGCAAAAATTTAGTTTTAACATCAAGTTGCTTAAGCTCAAGATTCAAACTAGCTGCCAATCCCAGTACCACTCGAATAGAACTTATCTTTACAACTGGAGCAAAAATCTCATCAAAATCGATGCTTGATTTCTAAGAAAAACTTTTTACTACAATCGAGCTTTATACCTCACTAGTTTGTCACCATCTTTTTTCAACTTGAACACCTATTTATTCTTTAATGGTCTCTTCCCTGTTGGAAGTTTAACAAGATCATAAGTACCATTCTTTCGCAATGACTCCATCTCTTCTTTCATTGTTTTAACCAGTGCTCTCTATCCGAAGTAACCTGCACATCTTGAAAGCTTTCTAGCTCCCCTTCACTGGGAACTAAAATAAAATTTGAAGTTGGATACCTGGTAGATGGCCTGGGCGCTCTAGTAGATCTCCTGGTTTGAGACTCTACATCACATAAATCAAGAGACATACCTTTGGTCAAGGCAATAAGAGACTGTCTTGTCAAAACCTGTAACCCCTTTTCACTCATGTGTGCCAGCCTCTTATGCCACAAGTTTGCTGAAGCATCATTTTCAACGGTATTTATCTGGTTACTGTTCAATTGCATCCATGTCTTATACATTATGCAGCATAGTTTTTCCCTTGTAACTACCATAGATCCTTTGAGAAGCTTTCATTATCCATTTTTTTGTCGACTTTCATATCCCTTCTTATCAAAGACATTAATAGCAAACAAGTTCATTCTCATATCTGAAATATGTCTGATATCTCTCAAAGTCAATATGCAGCCTGTACTAGTTTGTACAATAATATCACCAATTCTAACAATCTACGATACACTCTTATTTTTTATCTTGGTACAACCAAAGTCTTTTACTTTGTAAGTTGTAAACAACTCTCTCTTAGGAACACAATGATATGCCGCTCCTGTGTCAACTATCCATTCAATGTTGAGATCACTAACATGATTACAATCACTGTGTGTACAAATTAAAGTAACTGAATCACTATCTGAATTCACTATTGCAACATTGCCAGCATCTGAACTCTTACCTTTCTCATATTTTCACTTTTACTTCAAGATTTTACAGTTTCATTTTATATGATCCGCTTTATCACAATAGAAACATTTTACTTTACCTCTAGACTTGGATCTATGTTTAGACTTACCACGACCTTTTGAGTCTTGACCTCTATCGATGTTTCTACCCCTATTCTCTGTGACCAGAGCTTGATTTCTAAGGTCTACATCTTTTCGTCTTGCTTTTTCATTAAGCATATTGTCCTTTACCATCTTCAATGCCACCTTATAATCAGGAGTTGAGTTAAGAACAGTCACAACTAGAGTATTCCAACTCTCTGGGAATGAACCCAAAAGAAATAACACCTTTATTTCATCATCCATCTTAAGCTCCATAGTAGTCATCCGATTAAATATATCTTAAAAATTACTCAAGTGCTCTGTAACAGATCATCCATTCATGTACTGTAAAGTTGTAAGTTTTTTAACAAGCATAACTTTATTCATACCTATTTTTTCTCATACAATGCTGTCAATTTTTTTCAAACAATGTGAGCAGCTGACTCCTACGCTACATGATAGAACACGTTGATATCAACTCATTTTTTGATTGTAGCCAGCGTCTTTCTACCTAGCTTTTTTCAGCTTTCATCTTTCATATCTGTTGGTTTAATCGAATCACCTAATACTGGCTCATACAAATCTTTACAGTATAGATGATCCTCTATCATAGGCTTTCAAATTGAATAATTCGATGCTTTCAATTTTATCATGGAACATGTATCACCCTCCATGATCTCAAACAGAATTTACTTCTATCTTGGGTTGCTTCTATATCGATGTCTCAAAATAACCCTCGCTTTGATACCACTTGTTGTGCTTGAAGCAATAATCGCAACAATACAGAAGCAATAAACAACAATCAATAATAAAAAAATGCAAGAAAAATAAAGTACATCAAGATTTATGTGAAAAACCCTCCAGTGTAGAAAGAAAAAATCGCGGACCACCAAAAAAATTTTCACTATCAAATAATAGGTATACAACGTTCTTCTCTAGCTAAAACTAGAGCTAATCAACAACTAGAGAAACAATTGAAGAAATCTCATCAAATAAGTGACTCAACAAATACACTCTAGATTTGTTCCTAGAAAGCTTCAAACCCGATCTTCACTGTTCAGAATGTAGAACTCTGAATCATAAACCTCATGACAAGGTTCCAACTCAATTGGACCACGGATCGACTTTCGTTCAACCACTCTCCCTTCTCTTTTTTCTCTCTGCTTTTTTTGGCTTTCTCTTATTTCTCTACTTGATTTTCGACACACCCTTAAAATAACCCCACCTCTTTTTTATTAAGTAGCTAAGGCTCTGTGTAAAATGAAAGATCAAGACCCATGACCTTTACTTGGTCCAAAATCACTTACATGAGGCTAGACCCCAATTTCTTAATATTTATAATTGGAGAAAGAGACCATGCATGATTGGTAATATGGTACTATTATATATTTTTTATGTAAAAACTCAACAAGGTTCCAAACCAATCCAAGTAATAATAGAATACAACCAAGTTTATTAATTGATATGGTTGATTGAGAAATAACTGCTACATGTCAAAAGAACATAGCAGAGTATCATCTTCAAAAGTTTCTATAATTTTTAGATATATATCCATTACATACTTTTAAAATTCAAAAAATTTGTTGACTATGAATTTGATGTGCTTTTTAAAAAAATATGTAAGCACTAATCCTACACATAAATAGGTATTGTAACTCGTGATCTTAAGTGCCTGGTTAATGCAACTTTATAAAGCATACTTCTATCATCTTTGATTTGTTCAGTGCCATATTGATGTACCTATTGTGAACTTTGCCAAATATTCTTGCTGTTCATTACTAATATTTACAACAATTAATACTTAAGTTTTGATAAGTAGGTAAAGTTCGTCAAATTTTAAGCATCAAGCAACTGCCATAAATGGAAGACAAGATGTGCAATATTTATGGTTGCCACGAGGAGTAACTTTTTAGCTTTGGTGTAAGGGTTTAACCAATGCACTCAGATAATCGACATTTATTGATATTTGTTTCAAAAATATTTTAAAATATTACTTTGAAATGAATATTATTTTAACTTCTACTTAGAGTAGGCTTGACAACAGGAAAAACCTATTTGAGCAAAGTTGAGCTAGCAAAAAGCTTGTTTAAAAATGGAAGCAAGCATGGTAAACCTCAGCTCTGCTTTAGGCTAATCATATCCTTGATATGCTATAACCATTGAGGGTCATGTGGAAAGAAAAAGTTTATCATTGTTAAGCCTTTCATGTAGTTTAGAAATGTCATTACCACTACTTAAATAAAACGACTATAAGAGAAAGCAAGCTGAATTTAAAATCTAATGAGAATGACATTTGTATCAAGTAACAGAAAGGATAGCCACAAGGGAATTCAGGCAATACATAAAAATAACATCTACCTCTAGTATTACTTGCTTGTTTGGGCATGATCTCAATGTAGCATGTCTCACAAAACAGGTGACTAGACAAATTTTGGCTTCAAATTGCAATTGATACCACAAAGGTCAACATCAAAAGCTGAAAACTCATCTGTAAAAGACATCAGCTAGTATGCAATGGCAATAATCATGCTAAAACTTTTGCTCATTAAAAGATTTTAAAGAAGATCCAAAATAGTACTTCACAAAGTAAATTCTCTGAGATGATTATAATAAAAAAAGACTTTTAAGTCAATGTCATTTTAAATGTAAGTAGTAGAGAAAGTTTAACAGGTCCACAGAGGATACTTTTTTAATGATGTAAAACCTATAGGAAATTTATTAATTTTTAAGGATGGAAAAACTATAATTCCATTTAATATACTAATATAAGTTCAATATAAGAGCAAAATTAACAAGTTAAAAGTGATAGAGAAGGCTCTCTTCTATAATGGTTTTTGACAAAGTAAAGTTTCATTATATGGCTTGTGTTAGCTTGATTTTAGTTGCTTTAGGCTCATAATATCTCTTCAAATTTTAAATATAGTGTGAAATCTGAGCTGTTTGTACAGTGAAACGAATAACAGACAATAGCTTGAATAGATATGATAGTTTAATTCGAATTCGATGGTTTTGACTTGATCTCGTAAGGTCGATTTTTTTTAAAATTAGATTTTGAATCGAATCGGATAATAGAAAAAAAATCAGGTTCAAGTATATATAATTTTTAAAATTATTTATTTAATATTATATATATTTATATATTTACATTTAAAAATATTTTATCTTAAATTTATATTAAAAATAATACTTTATATTAAAAGTAATATTTTTATATTATAAATTATTTTATTAATTTCGAGTCTGGTCGAATATATTTTATACAATGTCGAATCAAATTAGGTTTGAATATAAAAAATAAAAAGTCAATTCAAGATGAACAAAAATCCGACATGATTCGATTCGTTGCTATCCTTAACCTTGAAACAGACTTAGTTAAAAAGTAAGAAGATGAAATTTCAACTTACGCGGTTAGTAGCAGCTTGGAGAGTGACATGATCTCCCTATTCCCCAAACCTAGTGGAACAAACGATTTTGCATAGAATGGGTTAGCATTTAATCATTTGAAATCATTAAACAAATCTTTCTATTTTTCAAGAGAAATTCAACAAGAATCATTATTTAACCTTTTCATCTTTTTTAGGTAGCTTTTGTTAGTCATTGGGACATAACTTGCATACAACTTTTCGAAATGTACTTCATTTATTGCTTATCCAGCCCACATTATGAAATGGCATGATATTCTTTTGAGATAAAGATGATAGGAAAGTTGAAATAAAAGTATCGCACTAGCACATGTATTAAGGTTCATATCGCTAAAAAATAAAACAAGGACAAAATATTAGTGATCGAATGATTAGTGATCAGAGACCATGAGAAACTAAACTTTAGAGATGGCCACAAAATTATCTTTTACAAAAATTAGAACATGTGAAAAATTACTCCAATATTCATATTCATACATTGTACTCCACCAAATATATAGTTCAGGAAATGCACTTTTTTAAAGTATGATTACTAATTGCTTTAAATTTTTTTTGAAGAAATCATATAAAGTTTTGCTATAATTTTTGGTGTCAAACTAACAATTTGATTGAACAAGATATCAAGTTATAAATAATTGGCTTAAGTTACTTGTTAGATAAATATTTATCCCATGAGTTTGCGAAATGGAGACAAAAATGTGTTCAATGTGATAAATATAAATATCATGTTGATATTTGCCTAACATATTTGTAGTAGTCTGGATTCCAAAACAGTTGATATGCTAATGCTCGAAACTATTCAAAAACACACATCATAGAAGATTTATCAAGAAAAATAGCAAATATATGTAGACACTTAATTTTGTATGAGATATTTTATCCTTTTAAATTATGTTTATTTTTGTAATTAGGTCTCAATCATTAATTTTTTAAGTTTATTAACAGATCATTTTTAAATGCTTCAGGATGAGACTCAATATAAGTCCCATAGTGAGGCCCATTGTATAGGCTTAAATGAATGCCCAAAATGGCTTAATAAAAAAGGCTTGTTGTTGATTATTAAATATAAAAAACAAATAAAAAATATAAAAAATATTAAATATAACAAAATAATATAAAATATAAAAATTAAGTAAAAAAAAAGTTTGGCCTAAAATAAAAACTTGGAAGCCTAAAACCATTTTAAAAAAAGTATGAGAACAAAATGAAAGGAGCCCAAACAAGAAGCAAGCATTTGGCTCCTTTTTAAAGCCCATTTGGTTTAGCATGGATGTATCATGGAAGTTTAAGGTAAAGTTACATATTAAAAAAAATAATAATGACGTGAAAGCTAAAATCACTGAGGAAATAAGCGGCATAAACACGTGGAAAAAAGCTGATGGCATGGTGCATAGGAGCGTGAGGCAAGAAAGAGGAGGGTAGAAAAAAAAAGCATTCAGGAGGGAGGGAAGCATTAGAAGCAAAAAAAAAACAAAGAAGGGAAAAAAAGCAAACTATAGAAAGACTGAAAGGTGAAGCAAAAAAAAAAGAAAAAATTGGGTAGTGATGCAAAAGCAAAGAACCGCAATAGCAGAAAAGGAAAAAATAGAAAAAAAAGTGAATAGCAAGAACCGGATGGGGAACAGCAACAAAGAAAAAATAATAACGGAGGTGGCAGAATAACCAGCGAAAAAACTAGGTAGTGGTGAAAAATAAACAAAAAAAGAAGAAGTAAGAACCAAAAGAAAGAACTGAGCAAAAACCATAGCAAAAACTAGTAGTAAAAAAAGAAAAAAAAAAGAGAGATGAGAGTTTTCAGGCATAAGCAAAAAAATTAGAAAAAGGGAAAGAAAGCAGTAGGAAAAAAAAGTAAAAACTAAAAGAAAAAAGACACATTAAGGGAAGCATTCAACAAAAAAAAAAGGAAAACTAGGCAAGGAAAAAAAGGCTCGTAAGACAAAAAAAAACTAAAAGAAAAAACAAAAAAAAAAAAGACAAGTCCATGTTTTTCTTACTTCCTTTTTATATGAAATTCTGTTAAATAAACCCCAAAGCTCTAACCTTCATGGTTTTCGATCTTTTTTATTTGCATAAAGAATAGGTAGAAGCTTAAGGCTTCGGTCTTTTTATCCATGATTTTTGGTACTGATAGTTTGGTTTCCTTATTCTTCATTTTTTTGCATTGATAGATTAGTTTCCTTTTTCTTCATGTTGTTTGCAAAGGTTAAAGTTATATTATTTATCATACATTTTTTAGGTATGATCAAGATAGATAAATCAATTTTTTTATGTACACTAATAATGGAGGATTTCATAAAAACAAAGTGAATCCAACGACTTTTGAAATTGAAAAAATGAGCTTATCAAAGCATAGGTTCAGGGCATGTAATCTTAAAAGCTAGGGGTCTTGTTTTTCATATTCCATACCTTTAAATAGATGAGAGAAGATAGCGAAAATAGGTGAAAGCTAGTGTTTCAAGGAAGGTGGGGATAGTAATGGTTGTGTTTAGGGTACCTTAATGTTTCATTGTTTTGTCTCCTTGGTTTGTAGTCACGATATGAACTTGATCAGAGGTTGTGAAAATAACAATATTAACAATAATAAATACAAACAAGTAGATAAAAAAGAAATAATAGATAATAATAAATACAAAAATCTAAATAATAAAAAATTTAGATTATGTGAATGTTTAAATAGCTTTTTGCATGATTATTGTTATTATTATTTTTATTATAGTTATTAATATATATTTGTTTTAGTTTATGTTTGATCTTGATTGTTTAATAATTTTGCACATGCATTAACGTTTTAATTAGCATATTTATGTTAATTTATTCGATTTATGCATTGTCATCCTAATTTACATTTAAAAAAAAAGATATTTTAAAATTTTATTAACAAGCAAAGCTTCAACAAGAAAAAAAATTTTAAAATTTTTGTTTAGATGTTGGAAAGAATTAAAAATCATGTTTTAAAATTAATAATTATGCATAAATGTTGGAGAATTATTAAATAATAATAATAATAATATATAAATTAATTTTTAAAAATCATAAAAAATGAGCTTACTCTGAAAGTTTACCATATTCGTAAATTTGTAGAATCCTAAAATCAAATCTTAAAATGAAACCTTAAAGTGAAACCCTAAAAGGAAACCTTTAAACAAAACCCTTAAAGAAACCATAAATAAAATCTTAAACCTTAAGTAAACCTTAAAAGCCTAAGTGAGACCCTAAAATCTTAAGTGAAAACTTAAACCCCAAAAAAGGGAAATCCTAGATAAAACCTTAAACCTTAAGTAAACCCTAAAACCCTTAGTGAGAACCTAACCTTAATTGAAACCTTAAACCTTAGACGAAACGCTAGAGTTAAACCTTAAGTCAGATCTCTTCATCACTTATGACACATATTTGTATACATATTTGCATTTATTGCATAATTATATGCTTGTTTTTATTATTGATGTTTATGGTTAATAATAGTATTTTTCATTTTTATTACATAAAAAGCTTCTTTTGAAAATTGATTTAATAATAAAATTAAAATAGCATTTTGAGAAATATAATTTTTAGTATTCTGCCTAAATGTTAGAGAATTGCTAATGATTATCATTTGTAAAGAATGCTATTTTATTATTTTTAAAGGAATGTTGCAATAAATCTTAGGTGAAAAAAACTATTTTTAAATTCTGTCTATACGTTAGAGAATTATTAGATATTTCTTTAATCTAAAGATTTTCACAATATTCCTAAATAAAGATTTTTAATTGATTTTCTTTCTTTTTTTTAAAATTATTATTAAACCTTAAATAAAAATCATTGTTGTCCAAAATTATAGATAGCGCATGGTTAATTGGTATTGATTTAAACGGGTGTTATGGGGATGTTAATTTGTCCTCATACATAACCAACTCCTGAACCCAATCCTATTTTCATAGATTGAAATTATCTTTTTAATAAATTTTAAGCTCGTTTTATTGTTTTATTAAAAAAAAAATTTTTTGTAACCAATCACACTCTAAAAAAAAATTAATGGTAATTTTCATTTTTTCTCGATTTTGAATGTTTGTGTCTAATGATCGAGTTTTTGAATCGATATATTATGACAATCTAGACAAAGAAAATAGAAACTATGCCAAGAATCATTGACTTTCATATTGAAATCTCATTGTGGCATATATGTGCAATTATGCATCTACATATGGAAATATAAATAGGTATAATATGCATGATAAATGTTGGTATAAAAGGTAATGGTAGAGAAATGAGAAATTACAGTAGAAAATCAAAGACCTGGCAATTTCCATCACCTTCGATTTGCAATTCATCTAAACCATAAGTGGCCAACTTGAACAAAAATCAAAACTGTCATAACCAAACAAATACAAACAAATTTATATGCATGTGTGAGATGTGGAATGTAGTGTATGAAAGGCTAGATGTCAAATACAAAATCTTCGACTATTGTACAAGGAAGTATGTCTTTACTTTATGTCATATTTGAGATCTAACTGCAGGGGCGGGCCATAAGAGGAGCAAGAAGGAGACTTGGTCCTCCTTCAAAATTTCTAAAAATCTTTAAAATGCGTATAGATTTATTCTTTTTTTAGGAAAGATATATGTGTGGTGTGTGGTGTTAAATAAATTTTAAATTGCGCCCCTTTCAAAATGTTAATATTATTTATCATGAATTCATAAATTAATTTTGTGCATTGTAATTTAAAGGGGTTAAAATAACATTATTATTATTTATTTATTAAAAGCACTACTCCCATTTCTATTTGTCTATTTATTGTACCCACTAATCATTATTTATAAATCTTTAAAATCAACAATTTTTGTTATAAATTTAAATCACAATCATCTGATTGTAATAAAAACCAAATTAACTGTTTAGCTTTATCAACTATACTAAGTCTCAACCAAGTATTAAATGTGTTTTTTTTTATCAAAAATAAAATCTTGTTCATTGAAACTAGAAATTTAATACTCAATTAATAGGTTACATGACTGCTGGTGTTTTTTATTTTCGTTTTAGCTAATTACAAATTTTCCTTGGGTACCATATTTTACTTTTAATTACTTTAGATTTTTCTTTCATATTGTTTTGTAATAATTTTTCAATAAAAAAAATCATATTAGAATCATTTCAAAGCTAAAAGTACCATGAATTTTTTCTTAAAAATTTTTAATATTTTTTAAAAGTATATATATTTTTCTTGTTTGATAAAAATATTTGTTTAACTATCAATGTCTATAAAAATATTGATTTGTTATTTTTTATTTCAATTTTAAAGTGTCAAAAGAATTAAAAAAAATCAAATATTCCATTGAAAGATTGTGTAATTAATAATATTATCATTAATTTAAAAGTTATATTATTCTTTAACATTTAATGTTATCATTGTAATATTTTTCTTTTATAATTTTATAAATTTGTTATTTTTATTAATGTATATTTTTTGCACATTTATAAATTTTTATATTAATAAGTATCATAAAATATGCCGTATGAAAAAGATAAATTAAAGTATAATACTAATTGACCACCTTAAAATCAAACGTCAAGATCTGTCTTTGTTTAACTAACCACCAAATTAAAAAATACAGACCCAATAAGGATGGCAATGTGGAGAGCTGTATTCTTATTAACATCACAAACTCAAAATGATTTTTTAACACATGATGCCAAATGCCAATAAAGAGGAACTAAATTCAAAAGACCTTACTGCAAAAATGAAAAGAAACCACAAAGGTTTTGTTAAAAGAGATAGACAAATTAAACATCATAGTATACATTAACCACAGAATTAAAGACTAAAATGAAGTCCAAACTGAACTTTGTTTTTATTTAATAAAATCCTAAATTGAAGCAGACTATAAGCAGTGAACAATTTAAAATAAAACAATCAATGAGAAATTGATATGGTGAGTATGATATGATCACAACCTTTTAGATACTTCATTATCTAAGGTTGCATCATTCACATCAGGTATTTCCCCATCGACATGAGGAGTTTGCTGTCAATAAAATGATCATGTGAGTGCTTAGATAGCCAATAAAACTAAGATTATCCAGATTACAAGAGAGAAAATAAGAAAAGTTTGCAACTTTTTCTACGATGTGGTAGTTAATTAGCAAGTAACACAGGTGAAGACAAACATTGAATTAACCATAAAACATAGTAGCAAAAATAGGCACTAGAGTTTTGTCAAAACCGTGTTAAATTAAATTAGGCAATTTCTACTGTCATACTACAAGAATAAATTGTAACTTACAACTATGTAATTTCCGCGAAAGCTTAACAGAAAATCATCAAAGATAAAAAGAAATCCCTAATGACTTAAAAAATTCAAGCAATCCAGAATGTCAGAAACACCAATTAACCTAGATAACCCAGAAAATAAAAGACAAAATATGGTTCCTGGCTTAGCTGCTCTTATATCCAATATAAGCATATGAAAGATTAAAAAGGTTAAGATTATTTAACTGATGCTCATAAATCTTAGCTGAACCGAGAGAAGTTTATATCAAACAGAAGTAAATTATTCAAATTAACAATGAATTTCCTTTAATTATAATTTTTCCTTTCGTTTTCTCACCAACGCAACATATCCCAGCGAGATGGGCAAGGGAATGGACATAACTAAAGGACAAAACCCAGAAATAGCCATAGCACATAAAATCAGAAAAAAAAATTGAAATAGAAAATGCCCAGATTAAGAAAAAATTGAAGGACTTTGAGGATTCGATGTTCTTGGATTGAATATTTGTTTGATCTTTTTAGCTTTAGCTGAAAAGTTTATATATATATATATATATATTTGAGATGATTAGAATTTAAATCTATAATTGAAATTAAAAATTAAAACTTTATTATTGATATGATAATTGAGGTTTTTGACTCTAATAATCTCAAGTTTTATTTATACAAATATTAGTTTCACGCTTAGTGTAGGATTAATCTGCACATATAGTTAAAATAAAATTCTTGCTAGAACATCTAATAAAATTAAATTATTAGATGACAATCTACTAACAATTATTAGAAGTTGATTTACTTCAAGTAAACAGTAATTAAGTACAGTCAAAATGGATAATAATTGAAATTACCGTAAAATATTAGTTCCAAAATAAATAAATAAAATATTAATATCCCAAAAGCAAAAGCTTTGACATACTATTATTGCTATGAAGCTAAAGAAAATAAAATGCAAATGGCCATTACTCAAATGTAACTAATCCTCAACCTTCACCTGCTTTTTTTGTGTCCTTCTCCAACATTTTTTTTTCTCATTTTTTGTCCATATATCTCTCATACCTCTGCTTATTCTTTATCAACGTCTCTATCTTCTTCTAGATTTTTTTTATTTGTTTTTTTTTGGAACTTTTTGGTCTTATATATCCTAGATTTTTCTAATTTTTTTAAAGTAAAAAAATAATAAAATTTATATGTTAATGTAAGACCAAATTTATAATTAACATAAATAAACTAATCAATTTATTCAACCAATAAAAGGATGCCAAATGTTAACAAAACAATCTCTTAGGAATTGTTTTAATGTATATCACATATGTGAGAATAAGTTGACAAAAATAATGTTAAAAAAATAAAATGGTAGTTGTGTAAAAAAATGTAGATATTGTTACTGTTACTATTGCTTTCAGGTAGTTAAAACTGATTTTTGAAAAAAAAAATACTAAGCGAAAATTTTTTGAGTAAATAAAAGAAACCCAGAGAGATGAAAATGTTTTATTATAGTTGTAGTTATACCTAACTTTACTTGGATTCAGATAAATAAGAGATGTAAGAAAAGTGAAAAAAGAAGAAAATTAAAGGATGCTTTTGCTTTGGCCAGAGAGATTTCTTGTTTGGATATTTCAAAAATAAGTGTGGAAAGCAATGAAAAATACTTTTTTATAAAAAAAGAGAAAATTATTGCAAAACAAAAATTTCATTTTGTAAATTAATTTCTATATAATTTAATTTATTAAAATTATAAGAATAATTAATAAGTCAAATATGATGCATATACTATTTTATAGAAATTAAAAAATATCTTAGTAAAACTGATTTATATAAATCAAATGTGGTCCTTTGACCATTGTAAGAAAGAATTAAACAAAAAATTGTTTATTATGTATGTCCAATTGATTTTGTAGATATATCAAGTGAATTTTTAAATTAATGTAGCTTCTTTTGTAAGTCTTTATGCAACAATTAATATCAACATATTTACTCGAATAATTAAAAGATAAAATGCATAGTTGAGGGAATTACAAATAAAGATATTATTTTCAAAATAAAATAAAGTTTACTAATATATAAACATGAAAAATAGAAGTAGGAAAATGAAATTAGTAGTGAAATTTTCCGACCAATTGATATAAAAGGTGGGTTAATCTTATATAGTGAACAGTTTTTTAGGTTGATTAAAGGCTGGTTTTGGATTCCATCCCATTTAGTAGGGATTTTTGCCTTTAATTAGATTTGATCATTTATATATTTTTTATAATGTAAAATATTAAAATTTTATATATTTTGTATCATGTTTTATATGAAAATTATATATCATAATTTATATTGATATAAAAAATATAATAAATTAATATTTGATACACTATTAATATAAAATTTTAATTACACAAATGAGATAAAAAAGATAATACATGTCCTATTTTCTTTTCTAATTAGATTTTTTTTAAAATATTTAAGGGACATGTATTACTTTTTTAATCTCACTTGTGTAATTAAAATTTTACTCTAACAATATATAATATATTAATCCAAACAAAAAATACATTTTTTTATAAACTTATATATAATTTTTATTAAAATTTTATTTTATCACTTTATATTTTTTTATATTATTTTGATATCATATTATCATATCTATTTTAAATTATTGAGTTTATGTTTAAATATACCATCCATGTAGTTGAGTAACCCCTCTAGCAATGCAATTGAAGGTTAAAATTATGCTTTCAGTTTTCACCTGGAAAGGAAAGCTCCAGTAAACCACTAAAACTCAAGTCAATCGATTGACATAGTGTAAAATTAAAACTATAAGATTTTTTAAATTATAACAGTTGATTACCTTTTAAAAGATAATAAATTATTATACTCAATTTCATTAATATTATTATATTTATATTTATATATATTACTGTTTATTTTTATTTCACTGTTATGACATTTAATTTTATCATCAGCGTTATTTTTAATATAGCGAAATCAATCTCACGGTATGTCTAAATAAACCTTAAATTATCTTTTTTAAGCCAACGAATTAGGTTTCGGGGTGAAAAAAATCATTTGTGCCAAAAAAAACAATGTTCTGATCGAACGGCTTAAATAATTTCTGAACAGGATAATTAGATAATAGGGTAATAATTTTCTTTTTTTAATAATTAAGATTAACAAAAAAATTATTAAAATATAGTTATGTCCGTGTAGTAAGGGATTGAATTAGATTCTCGACTCCTGAATTCTTTGGTTCCATCTATTCTTTATTATGAACTCGAGTTACGAACTCAAAATTTTCAGTCTTCGAATTATAAACAAATTGTGAAGTAAAAATTTAGAACGAAAGTTCGGACTCCAAGCGGTGTTTTTCACTCTTTCTCCAGCGACTGCACCAGTGAGCACTTATTTCGTTTTCTCTCCTTCTCCTTTCAAAGATTAATGGAGGCTTATTTTCTTTCGCAAATTTGATTCGTTGCTGTGTTTTTTATTTTTTTTTCTACCATCATTTGTATGTCGTCGTTTGCTTCAATTTTCTTGCTTCTTCCTCTTTGATGCAACAGTCAGTACTCTGTGGTTTGAAAATTTCTTTTTCAGCGAAATGATTAGTTTGAATTTTTCTTGAGATCTTTTTATTACCGAAGTTTTGTTTTTAGGATATAGTACTATTTTTGGTAGAGTTGATTTTCCAATTATTAGAAAATTTCATTTTGGTTATGCTGATTTAATGTGATCACTATCAACTTATTACTTTTACTGATCACATCTGGTAATGAAACTTTTTCTGATTTAGAAAGTTTTCCTTTTCTGGGTTTTTTTTGTTTTTTTCTGTTTTTTTTTTTTTGGTAGGGGATTTAATTTGATTTGTCCTTGAAATATGGAGGATTTGGGTGCTAACAAGTAGGCAGAGGCTGAGACTTCAAATCACAAACCAGAAAAGCTCAGTGATCGCCAACCAAAGCGTAAGCAAAGCCCCGATGAAAGAGGATTTCGGTTGTTTATTTCTGATGGTTGGGGGCTGTCAAGGTGTGGTTCGGGGCTGAGGGGCAAGTTTATTGTACTGGCAATGGTGAGGAAGTGTGGTGGTTTTGCGGGTTGATAGAGATGTGGGGGATTTGGGTGGTTCGAATCTGGTAGTCAGAGCGCCGGCAGTATGGATTTCTTGTTAATTGCTCGCCCTCTTCTCTAAAAATTGGTCTCATAGAAAATTAGTTAAAAGAAAAATGAAAAACCAGATCCGAAATCATGGCATAAAACCAGGAATGGATTTCTTGTTAATTGGTCCCCTCCTGTCTAAAAATTGGCCTCCCTTTATAAGGAAATTAGGTAAAAGAAAAATGAAAAACCAGATCCAAGAATCGTGGCATAAAATCAGGAACATATGGGGAAACGCAAAAGTAAGGAGGTTGAGGCCGACCAAGCTTTAACCATTTTTTTCTTTTCACCTTTCTCTTTTTTTTTTTTTAACTTTATTTAATGATTAATTAATAAAACTATATAATAATTAAACTTATTGGACATATCCACATTGCAAATGAAGTTCGAGATTCATTATAATTTATTCAAACAAAATTAAATGTTTACAAGCATTTTGCAACAAATAAGCCTGTGCCAACAGACGTTACATTGTCTTACCCTTAATTCATCATAGACACTTGCAATAGAGTAGTTCGGTTCCTTATTGTGCCAAATCACTTCATTCTTTGTCTACTTTAAGAATTTAGAAGCTAATCTTCTCATTTGAAGTAGCTTTTTAATTCCCTAGCTGTGGCTCGGAGTAACGGATATTTCCCATATGCTTCTACCTTTTAGCATATACCTTTTCACCTATGCAATCTACAAAAACCCTTTTTGCGGGAAAATAGACCACAAGAATCTAAGTATACAGGCTTGATTCCAGACGCTAATATATTCCAACTTGGGTCTACATATGACCTGCCAGCTAACACAAGCCACTTTGGTTTTACTCGTTTTTCCGTTGCAAAAGAACTTTGTACAAAGTTGATTGACCGTTTTAATGTATAAATATATGGGAATCAAGTTGACAGAAATACTATAAAAAAGTAGAATGGTAGTTGTGTAAGAAAAAGGTGATATTGTTACCGTTACAATGACTTTCAGATAGTTAAAACCAGCAGAGAAGAAAATTGTGTATTATAGTTGTACTCATACTTGTCTTACCCTTAATTCATCATAGACACTTGCAATAGAGTTGCTCGGTTCCTTATTGTGCCAAATCACTTCATTCTTTGTCTACGTTAAGAATTTAGAAGCTAATCTCCTCATTTGAAGTAGCTTTTTAATTCCCTAGCCGTGGCTCTGAGTAACGGGTATTTCCCATATACTTCTACCTTTTAGCATATACCTATTCAACTATGCAATCCACAAAAACCCTGCTTGCGTGAATATAGAACATAAGAATCAAGTATACAGGCTTGATTCCAGATGCTAATATATTCCAACTTGGGTCTACATATGACCTGCCAGCTAACGCAAGCCCCTTTGGTTTTACTCGTTTGTCCGTTGCAAAAGAACTTTGTACACAGTTGATTGACCCTTTTAATGTATAAATATATGGGAATCAAGTTGACAGAAATACTATAAAAAAGTAGAATGGGAGTTGTGTAAGAAAAAGGTGATATTGTTACCGTTACAATGACTTTCAGATAGTTAAAACCAGCAGAGAAAAAAATTGTGTATTATATTTGTAGTCATACTTGTCTTACCCTTAATTCATCATAGACACTTGCAATAGAGTTGCTCGGTTCCTTATTGTGCCAAATCACTTCATTCTTTGTCTACGTTAAGAATTTAGATGCTAATCTTCTCATTTGAAGTAGCTTTTTAATTCCCTAGCTGTGGCTTGGAGTAACGGGTATTTCCCATATACTTCTACCTTTTAGTATATACCTATTCACCTATGCAATCCACAAAAACCCTGCTTGCGTGAAAATAGACCATAAGAATCTAAGTATACAGGCTTGATTCCAGACGCTAATATATTCCAACTTGGGTCTACATATGACCTGCCAGCTAACACAAGCCCCTTTGGTTTTACTCGTTTGTCCGTTGCAAAAGAACTTTATACAAAGTTGATTGACCATTTTAATGTATAAATATATGGGAATCAAGTTGACAGAAATACTATAAAAATAGAATGGTAGTTGTGTAAGAAAAGGTGATGTTGTTACCGTTACGATTACTTTCAGATAGTTAAAACCAGGAGAGAAGAAAATTGTATATTATTGTTGTAGTCATACTTAATTTGGATTCGGATAAATATGAGATATGGGAAAAGTGAAAAAAGAAGAAGATTAGAGGATGCTTTGGCATTGGCTAAAGAGAGATTTATTGTTTGGATATTTCAAAAATAAGTGTGGAAAGCAACGAAAAGTAATTTTTTTTATAAAAACAAGAGAATTATTGTAAAACAAAATTTTCATGCAAATTATTTTGTATATAATTTATTTTATTAGAATTATAAGAATAACTAATAAGTCAAATCTGTAAGTCAAATCTATGTACATACTTTTTGATAGAAATTAAAAAAACAATTCTTAGTAAAATTGATTTATATAAATCAAATGTCATTTTTTGACCTTTGTAAGAAAAAATTATATTTGTACTAAGTTCAAACTGAAGGGAAGAGCTTAAAGATAAGAATAAGAGAGTTGAGAAAAAAAACTTAGAAGATAAGAATGAGAGAGTTTGTAAAAGAATTAGTCCCCTTTACTTAAAAAGGGGTGAAGGGATATTTATACACATCAGCTCGGATTAGATGATCAAAGTGCCCTTGATTCAATTGTGAACCACTCTCTTAAAATAAAGGATAATTATACTCTTATGATCCAAAAATGCCCCTAATAAATTTAATAAAAAACTATCTATTATTACACATGTCCAATTGATTTACAAAATATATCAAGTGAATTTTTAAATTAATGTAGTTTCCTTTGTAAGTCTTGATGCAATAATTAATGAGAATTTATTTAATACATTGATATTGAAGTTTTCTAACTTCATAAGTGAAATTAAAATGATGACATATATCTTTTAGTATATATTTAGAAATAAAAAAAATAAATTAAAAAAAGAAGTGGGACATGTCATCATTTTAACCATGCTTGTAGAGTTAAAATACACCACTAACATTGTATCAAATAATTTCTCATAATTAATATCAACATATTTACTCAAATAATTAAAAATAAATGCATAGTTGAGGGAATTAAAAATAAATTGTATTATTTCAAAAAAAAAATCAAGTGGATTAATGCATAATGTTGAAAAGTAGAAGTAGGAAAATGAAATTAGTAGTAAATTTTATGAACCGATTGGAATAAAAGGTGGGTTAATTTATATAATTAATGGTTTTTAAGTTTGATTAAGGGTTGGTTTGGATTTCATCTCATTTAAGAGGAATGTTTGCCTTTATTTATTTGATAATTTTTTTATTTTTATCTTATAAAATATTAAAATATTTATATTTTATTTATACAAAATTACATATAATAATTCATAAAATGCAAAATACCTTTTTTTTTTTTCGTTAAACCATATATGATTTTTACTAAAATTTTTATCTTATAACCTTTTGTCATGTTTGATATATAAGATGATGAATGAGATAAGATGATAATCATTTTGTATTATATTTAGTTTGTATCTAAAGTAAGGAATATGATTATTAAAGCAGATTAATCATCCTCTTAGTGTAAGTGATGCAATCCATCACAAAGTAGAGAGAATTATTTTTAATTCATTGGGAATTGAACTTACATGTTTTAATTATACTCTTAAAAATTATATAAATTAATTTAAATTATATAAACGTTAAAAAGATAATTTTAATCGAATAAATAAATTATTATATTTTAATTTGTGCACAACATCAAACACAATATAGGAGGATATTTATTAAATCTAATCATGTTATAATATTATTTTATCTTATCTTATCCTATCATAATTTTATACACAAAACATTTTTTTTATATTTTTTTTATATTATTTATATATCATATCACCATATTTATTTTAAATTATCAAGACTATATTCAAATATATTGGAGGTAAATTTGAGTTACATTCTAGCAATGCAATTGGAGGCCAAAATTATGTGCGCTTTCAGTTTTCGGTTGAAGAGGAAACAGTCTAGTTAACTATGGCACCTCAAGTCAATCATTGATATAGTATAAAATTAAAATGTAAGATATTTTTTAATTACGACAATTGATTACTTTTAGAGAAATTTCAATTGTTATATTTAATTTATTATTATTATATTTATATTTAAACATATATTTTATTATTTATTTTAATTTTATCGTTACAATATTTATTTATACAGTTATTGCTATTTTAATATAACAAAATTAATAAATAGATACCCTAAATTATCAAAAGCCAAGCACTAAGTTTCGGGGGAAAAAATCATTCGGGCCATAAAAATATTATTATAATTGAACGGCTCAAATAATTTCTGCATGGGATAATTAGATAATAGAGTAACAATTTTCTTTTTTTTTTCATAATTAAGATTCAAAATTATTAAAATATAGTTCGTTATGAATGGATGAAATTTTATAATTTTGTTTAATTATTGAGATAACTTGAAATAGAACATTGTAAGACATATTAAGGTGTTAATAGAAAATCTTTAAGTAAATTAATAATAATAAAATTAATTTAATAACGTGAAGTTTCTCTCAAAAATCAATCTGACAAAAGAATCTTGAATTCAATCTGTTAGATTTTTATCCAATTCAACAGACTATTTGCCTCACAAAATGAATGATCTTCAAAAAGCTTGATTTTGAAGTAAAATACATCATTAAATATAGTTGACCAGAGTAGTTTTGTCCTCATCATGTTTATTAGAATCAGTGTTGCGTTTTTCCATTGATAAAAGCAATACAATCAGATATTAAAACCAGAAAGATTAAATAAAATTCTCCTTTCTCAGACTTTTTTATCCAAAATGGTTCCAGTCCCATGTAAGTGGTTTTGGACCAAGTAAAGGCCATGGGCCTTGATCTTTTATTTTACACAGAGCCCTAGCTACTTAATAAAAAAGAGGTGGGGTTGTTTTGTGTATGTGTCGACAACCAAGCAGAGAAAGAAGAAAAGCCAGGAAAAGCAGAGAGAGAAAAAGGAGAAGGGAGAGTTGATTAAACGGAAGTCGATCCGTGGTCCGATTGAGTTGGAACCTTGTCAGGAGGTTTATGATTCAGAGTTATACATTCTGAACGGTGAAGATCGGGTTTGAAGCTCTCTAGGAACAAATCCAGGGTGTATTTGTTGAGTCACTTATTTGGTGAGATTTCTCCAATTGTTTCTCTAGTTGTTGATTAGCTCTAGTTTTAGCTAGAGAAGAACTTTGTATAACTATTATTTGATAGTGAAGATTTTTCTGGTGGCCCGTGGTTTTTTCCCTCTACACTGGAGGGTTTTCCACGTAAATCTTGGTGTGCTTTATTTTTCCTGCGCATTTGATTATTGATTGTTGTCTATTGCTTCTGTATTGTTGTGATTATTGCTTCAGGCGCAACAAGTGGTATCAGAGCGAGGGTTATTTTGAGACATCGATACAGAAGCAACCCAGGATAGAAGTAAATTCTGTTTGAGATCATGGAGGGTGATACAGGTTCCATGATAAAATTGACAGCATCAAATTATTCAATTTGGAAGCCTATGATGGAGGATCATCTATACTGCAAAGATTTGTATGAGCCAGTATTGGGTGATTCGGCTAAACCAGCAGATATGAAAGATGAAAGCTGGAAGAAGCTAGGTAGAAAGACGCTGGCTACAATCAGAAAATGGGTTGATATCAGCGTGTTCCATCATGTAGCGCAGGAGTCAGATGCTCACATTGTTTGGGAAAAATTGGCAGCATTGTATGAGAGAAAAACAGGTATGAATAAAGTTATGCTTGTTAAAAAGATTGCAACTTTACAGTACAGGGATGGACGATCTGTTACAGAGCACTTGAGTGATTTTCAAGATATATTTAATCGGATGACTACTATGGAACTTAAGATGGATGATGAAATGAAGGCATTATTTCTTTTTGGGTTCATTGCCAGACAGCTGGAATACTCTAGTTGTGACTGTTCTTAATTCAGCTCCTGATTATAGGTGACATTGGAGATGGTAAAGGACAGTATGCTTAATGAAGAAGCGAGGCGAAAAGATGTAGACCCTGGGAATCAAGCTTTGGTCACAGAGAACAGGGGTAGAAACATCGACAGAGGTCAGGACTCAAAAGGCCGTGGTAAGTCTAAACATAGATCCAAGTCTAGAGGTAAAGTGAAGTGTTTCCATTGTGTAAGGCGGGTCATATAAAACGAAACTGTAGAATCTTAAGCAAGAGCGAAAAGATGAGAAAGGCAAGAGTTCAGATGATGGCAATGTTGCAGCAGTGAATTCAGATAGTGATTCAGTTACTTTGATTTGTACACATGGTGATTGTAATCATGTTAGTGATCCCGACATTGAGTGGATAGTTGACACAGGAGCGGCATATCATTGTGTTCCTAAGAGAGAGTTGTTTACAACTTACAAAGCAGGAGACTTTGGTTGTACCAAGATGGGAAACAAGAGTGTGTCGCAGATTGTTGGGATTGGTGATATTGTTGTACAAACTAGTACAGGCTGCATGTTGACTTTGAGAGATGTCAGACACATTCCAGATATGAGAATGAACTTGCTTGCTATTAATGTCCTTGATAAGGAGGATATGAAAGCCGACAAAAGAATGGACAGTGGAAGCTTCTCAAAGGATCTATGGTAGTTGCAAGGGAAAATTATGCTGCACAATGTATAAGACATGGATGCAATGAACGGTAACCAGGTAAATACCGTTGAAAATGATGTTTCAGCAAACTTGTGGCACAGGAGGCTGGCACACATGAGTGAAAAAGGGTTACAGGTTTTGGCAAGGCACTCTCTCATTCCCTTGACCAAAGGTATGTCTCTCGATTCATGTGATTATGTTTGTTTGGTAAGCATCATAGAGTTTCTTTTCGTAAAAGTTCTCAGAGAAAAGAAAATAGATTGGAATTAATTTATTCTGACGTATGTGGTCCCATTGAGGTTGAGTCATTAGGTGGTAGCAGATATTTTGTTACTTTTATTGATGATGCTTCACGTAAGACTTGGGTGTATATGTTGAAATATAAAAGTCAGGTACTGCAGTATTTTCAAAAATTTCATGCCATGGTTGAAAGGATGACAGGGTTACCCTTGAAGTGTATTCGAACTGATAATGGTGGGGAATACACATCTAAAAGCTTTGAAGAGTATTGCTCAAAGCATGGGATCAGGCATGAGAGGACAGAACCTGGAACACCGCAGCATAATGGTATAGCTGAAAGAATGAATCGCACCATTGTGGAAAAAGTCAGATGTATGTTGAGGATGGCAAAATTACCAAAGCCATTCTGGGGTGAAGCAGTCAACACAGCTTGTTATTTACTTAACAGGTCACCATCAGTTCCTTTGGGCTTTGACATTCCAGAAAGAGTGTGGACAGGAAAAGATGCTTCATACTCTCACTTGAAAGTTTTTGGGTGTAAAGCATTCATGCATGTACCAAAAGAGCAGAGGTCAAAGCTTGATAGTAAAGCTACACAGTGTGTGTTTGTAGGATATGGTGATGAGGAATTTGGCTACAGGGTATGGGATCCAGTAAAGAGAAAGACAGTCAGAAGCAGAGATGTGGTCTTTCATGAAAAAGAAACCATAGCAGACCTTGAGAAAAATGAGAAGACTACACGAGTTACTGTTGAGTGTGATGTTTCAACACCGACAGGGATTTCACAGGAAAGAGCCACAGATGGTGAAAATGAGCCAGAAACAGAACTTGGGGATATGGATGAGCCAGCCATAGTTGGTGATGAGCCAGATGCTATTAGTTTTGAGCAGGGGGAGCAATCCTCTCTACCTGAGAGTGTTGAGCAGGGGGAGCTACCTTCAGCATCAAGTGATGTAGAGTCTCAGCTCAGGAGATCTACTAGAGAGCGCAGGCCATCTACCAGGTATCCAAGTTCAGATTTTATTTTAGTTACCAGTGAAGGGGAGCCAGAAAGCTTTCAAGATGTGCAGGCTACTCCGGATAGAGAGCACTGGTTAAAAGCAATGAAAGAAGAGATGGAGTCATTGCGAAAGAATGGTACTTATGATCTTGTTAAACTTCCAACAGGGAAGAGGCCATTAAAGAATAAATGGGTGTTCAAGTTGAAAAAGGATGGTGACAAACTAGTGAGGTACAAAGCTCGATTGGTAGTAAAAGGTTTTTCTCAGAAACCAGGCATCGATTTTGATGAGATTTTTGCTCCAGTTGTAAAAATGAGTTCTATTCGAGTGGTACTGGGATTGGCAGCTAGTTTGAATCTTGAGCTTGAGCAACTTGATGTTAAAACTGCATTTTTGCATGGTGATTTGCAGGAGGACATTTATATGAATCAGCCTGAGGGTTTTGAAGTGAAAGGGAAAGAGCACTTAGTTTGCAAATTGAAGAAAAGCTTGTATGGCTTGAAACAAGCTCCACGACAGTGGTACAAGAAGTTTGATTCTTTTATGGTGAGTCATAGCTATAAAAGAACAGCAGCGGATTCTTGTGTGTATGTTAAACAATTCTCTAATGGTAACTTCATTATCCTATTATTATATGTTGATGATATGTTGATTGTAGGACAAGATGCTAGTATGGTTTGCAGGTTGAAAGAACAATTGTCTAAGTCTTTTGATATGAAAGATTTAGGTCCAGCAAAGCAGATTCTTGGTATGGACATTATCCGGGATAGGAGAGCTGGAAAGCTGTGGTTGTCACAGGAAAAGTATGTTGAACGAGTGCTTGGTAGATTCAACATGCAACATGCTAAATCAGTTAGCAGTTCACTTGCCAACCATTTTCACCTAAGTAAGAAATCTTGTCCAGTGTCTAAGGAAGAGCAACTAGCTATGTCTAGTATTCCTTATTCTTCTGCAGTCGGTTCTTTAATGTATCTTATGGTTTGTACAAGGCCTGACATTGCTCATGCAGTTGGTGTAGTGAGCAGATTTCTTTCTAATCCAGGGAAGGTTCACTGGGAAGCAGTGAAATGGATTTTTAGATATTTGAGGGGTACCTCAAAAATGTGCTTGACTTATGGAGTTTCACAACCAGTTCTAGAAGGGTTTACTGATGCTGACATGGCAGGCGATCTTGATGGTAGGAAATCTACTTCAGGGTATTTGTTTACTTTTGCAGGAGGAGCTGTATCTTGGCAGTCTAAGTTGCAGAAGTGTGTTGCTTTGTCAACTACAGAGGCTGAGTATATTGCAGCAACTGAAGCATGTAAAGAAATGCTTTGGATGAAACGTTTTCTTCTTGAATTAGGGTTGAATCAGAAAGAGTATGTGGTATTTTGTGATAGCCAGAGTGCTTTAGATTTGAGTAAGAATACCATGTACCATGCTAGAACAAAGCACATTGATGTTAGATATCATTGGTTACGTTCAGTGATTGAAGAACAGCAGATGCTATTGAAGAAAGTCCATACTGATAAAAATGTGGCAGATATGTTGACTAAGATACTTCCCAGGGAAAAGCTTGAGCTTTGTAGTAACTTGGCCGGAATGAGTTCCCTGGCCAAGGTAAGTTCCAAATGAAATTGCTATGGTGATGAATCTCCTTCTAATGGGACTGGAGGGGGAGATTGTTAGGAAAATGGGGTCCAGTCCCATGTAAGTGGTTTTGGACCAAGTAAAGGCCATGGGCCTTGATCTTTTATTTTACACAGAGCCCTAGCTACTTAATAAAAAAGAGGTGGGGTTGTTTTGTGTGTGTGTCGACAACCAAGCAGAGAAAGAAGAAAAGCCAGGAAAAGCAGAGAGAGAAAAAGGAGAAGGGAGAGTTGATTAAACGGAAGTCGATCCGTGGTCCGATTGAGTTGGAACCTTGTCAGGAGGTTTATGATTCAGAGTTATACATTCTGAACGGTGAAGATCGGGTTTGAAGCTCTCTAGGAACAAATCCAGGGTGTATTTGTTGAGTCACTTATTTGGTGAGATTTCTCCAATTGTTTCTCTAGTTGTTGATTAGCTCTAGTTTTAGCTAGAGAAGAACTTTGTATAACTATTATTTGATAGTGAAGATTTTTCTGGTGGCCCGTGGTTTTTCTCTCTACACTGGAGGGTTTTCCACGTAAATCTTGGTGTGCTTTATTTTTCCTGCGCATTTGATTATTGATTGTTGTCTATTGCTTCTGTATTGTTGTGATTATTGCTTCAGGCGCAACATCCTTCTCCTTTCAAAAATTAGTGGAGGCTTATTTTCTTTCGCAAATTTGATTCCTTGCCGTGTTTCTTATTCTTTTTCTACCATCATTTGTATGTCGTCGTTTGCTTCAATTTTCTTGCTTTTTCCTCTTTGATGCAACAGTCAGTACTCTGTGGCTTGAAATTTTCTTTTTCAGCTAAATGATTAGTTTGAATTTTTCTTGAGATGTTTTTTTCACCCAAACTTTGTTTTTAGGATATAGTACTATTTTTGGTAGAGTTGATTTTCCAATCATTAAAAATTTTCATTTTTGGTTATGCTGATTTAATGTGATCACTTTCAACTGAATACTTTTATTGCTCAGATCTGGTAATGAGCCTTTTTTCTGATTTCGAAAGTTTTCCATTTCTGGTTTTCTTTTTTTTTTTTTTGGTAGGGGATTTGATTTGATTTGTCCTTGAAATATGGAGGATTTTGGCGCTAAATTGCAGTCAGAGGCAGAGTCTTCAAATCACAAACCAGAAAAGCTCAGAGATGACCAACCAAAGCGTAAGCAAAGCCCCGATGAAAGAGAGAACCAGCCAGAGGCTGTGGCTTCAAACAAACCAACAATGATCAGAGAGCGCCAACCAATGCAAAAAAGACAAAAGCAAAGCCCAGATGAAAGTAAACAACAGGCAGAGGCTACTTCAAACAAACCAGAGAGGGGTCGCAAACAGAAGCAAACCGAAGATCAAAAACGTGCAAAA
>NW_019167947.1:0-51204 GCF_002303985.1 Durio zibethinus | reverse complement strand
AAAAAACAATTGTTTTATGACAAAACAAAAAGTAATAACAATTTGAAAAAGATAGTTGTTTAAATGGCTATAATTATTTGAACTGATTGGGTAAACTGATTTATTCTTTTAAATTAGTTACTTATTAATTTCCAAAATATTACTAAAGTATTATTATTTTATTTTGGATAAACTTTTAGGAACTAAAACAATTGTTTTATGACAAGACAAATGATCATAATTATTTTAAATAAATAATTATTCAAATAGCCATAATTATTTGAACTTGTTCAGTAAACAGATTTTTTTTTTTAAATCTCATGATCATTAATTTTTTGAATGTTAATAAATTAGTATTATTTTCTTCCAGATAAGCTAGTATGAACCGAAGCAATTATTACTCGACTAAAGCAAAGGTCAGAATGATTTGAAATTGATAATTATTCTAATAGTCTTAACTATTTGAACTGGTTCAGTAAACACATTTATTTTTTGAATCTCTTATTAATTTTTGGAATATTATTAAATTAGTAATATTTTTATCTAAATAAGCTTTTATGATCAAAAATAATTATTTTATGAGAAAGCAAAGATCAAAACAATTTGAGATTGATATTTATTCAAATAGCCATAATTATTTGAACTAATTCGGAAAACAATTTTAGTTTTTAAAAATCTTGCTTATTAATTTTCAAAATATTAATAAAGTAGTATTATTTTATTTCAGATAAGTTTTTATAAACTGAAACAATTGTTTTATAACAAAACAAAAGGTCATAACGACTTTAAATAGATAATTGTTTAAATAATCTAATCTATTTTAATTTATTTGATAAATAGATTTATTTTTTTAAATCTCGTGCTTATTAATTTTTCGAATGTTAATAAATTAGTATTAATTTATTCTAAATAAGCTTATATGAATTGAAATAATTGTTTTGAGACTAAACAAAAGGTCAAAATTATCTGAAATAGATAATTATCCTAATAGTCTTAACTATTTGAACTGGTTTGACAAACACATTTATTTTTTAAATCTCTTACTTACTAATTTTTGGAATATTATTAAATTAGTATTATTTTAATATGAATAAGCTTATATGAAAAGAAACAATTGTTTTATGATAAAATAAAGATCATAACAATTTGATATAAATAATTGTTCAAATAGTCATAACTATTTGAACTGTTTCGGTAAATAAATTTAGTTTTTAAATCTCTTATTAATTTTTAAAATATTAATAAATCAGTATTATTTTATTCTAAATAATTTTGCATGAACAAAAACAATTGTTTTATGACAAAAAAAAGGTCATAACTATTTGAAATAAATAATTGTTCAAATGGATGACATCGGAGTGTCTGCACAACATACAACTTGGGTTGAGACTAAGGTAGACTTATCCAAAAATAAGATGGGCCTATCCTTGGTAATCCACACATAAATAAGGTGGGTTGGAATAGGGAGATTGCGTTCACATTAGCTGAAAAGAAGATCATGAATGTGAATGGGATTGTGGTCAGGTTCAAAAGTAAATGGGCATATTGTGTTCACATGCAAATCTCATGATTTTAGGCATGATTCTAGCAATGCAATCTGAAAGTTTCCATGCTTAGAGGGATGTTCCTAGCCTATTTATTTTCTATTTTTCTTTGGTAGAAAGCATAATATAGTTTTCTTTATCCTTAAGCAATCTTTTATATTATTCTTCAAGTTCTGTATCTCTTAGGTAGATTTCCTAAAGTGGTGAACTTTTATTATTCTGCATCTTTGATTAGAATTTTTAGGGTGGTATTTCTATATCCCTTAGTTTCTAGTCTTGGTGGTGAACTTTTATCCCTTTTAATCTAATAATCATATTATGCCATTATTCAAATTCTAGTGAATTGTTTTCTTAGTGAGTTTTTTCTATTTGTAGTTAATCTACACATCTCAAACATCAATTCTCAGCATCAAATTGGTATCAGAGCTATGGCAGGTCATCGTCAAGCACTAACAGAAGAGGTTGAAGCTAACACTGACGTTGCTAAAACTACCAATGTTAACCCAAGAGATGCGATAACAGATTCTTTAACTACAATATCGGTTGCGTATACAAGAAGAAAGAGAAAAGATAAGGAGGTAACGAAGGAGAAACAAAGAAGATGAAGGAGAAACCAATCTATTCCATGGAAACAATAGTGATTTTGATGATAGTACCTTATCTCACCCATGGCAAGTTAGAGACTATCTTCACAGAAACTAATTTCAATCTAGCATATTCAATCCAAAGATGGAAATTCTCGAGTTCAAGGGGCAGATACAACCTAAAAAATTCTTAGATTAGCTACATACAGTGAAACGCATATTTGAATACCATGATACCCCTGAACATCGTAAGGTGAAGCTAGTGGCCATCAAACTTAGAAAGCATGCATCTTTTTAGTGCAAAAATCTGAAGAAGCAAAGGGAAAGAGAAGGTAGGAGAAAAATTGTAACTTGGGATAAGATAAAAAGAGAGTTAAAAAGAAAGTATCTTCTAGATAACTTTCAACAAGATGTCTTTCTTAGGCTTCATAACTTGAAGCAAAGAGATCTATCAATAGATGAGTATACAGTTGAGTTTGATCATCTCATGTTCAAGTGTGAATTGTTGGAACAGGAAAAATAGACTATTGCCTGGTATCTTGGAAGATTGAAGATTGAGATAGCTAATATAGTGTAGCTACAACCCTATTAGACTTTCAACGATGTATGCAAGCTTACCTTTAAGGTGGAAAGACAACAAAAGGAGGCTTATGATAGCAACTCGAGATTTGGGTCCAGAAAAGGCTATATCGATAAAGGTGGCTTATCCAAAACTATTGTTCCTTCTAAGCCCATTCCAAAGCAACCCCAAAAGAAAAATGGAACCTCAACAAGCAAGCCTCAGTCTAGTGCATAAACCAAAAAATGTTTTAAATGTCAAGAACTTAAACACATTACTTCAGAACTCTAGTAGAGGAAGACTTGGAGGAAAATGAAGAAGAACTAGCTGAAGAGGATCAAAACTTTGAAGAGGAGGAAGAGGTAACCTATAGTGATTATGGAGCATCCTTAGTCATACAATGTAGCTTGAGTACTGCACTTATTAAGAAAAAAGATTGGTTGCGTAAAAACATATTTCACACTCGGTGTACTACCTATGGGAATGTATGTGATGTTATAATTGATAGTGAAAGTTTTGAAAACGTTGTTTTTACCTTTATAGTGCAAAAAATCAGGCCTCAAAGTAGTGGATCACCCCCAACCATATAAGTTATCTTGGCTCCAGAAAGAAAATGAAATCAAGGTTAGTAAGAGGTGTTTGGTTCCTTTTTCTATAGGAAAGCAATACAAGGATGAAGTGTGATGTGATGTATTTCCAATGGATGCTTGCCATTTACTGATTGGAAGACCTTGGCATTATGATAGGAGGGTTATTTATGATGGTTACCGTAACACTTACACATTTATGAAGAATGGATGCAAAATCATCTTAGACCCTACCAAGCCTATGGTGATGTCAAAACCAATCAAAGGGAAAAAAAGTAGTTTATGTACCAAGGCCAATTATAGAAAGAAAATTAAGATGGGTGGTACTATGTATGCTCTGATGTTGATTGAGAAAAATAAAAATAGTGAAAAGCCCCTTGTAATGATACAACCATTATTGGCAGAATTTCAAGATGTTGTTCATGATGAGTTACCAGCTGGTCTACCACCAATGAGGGACAGTCAACACTGTATAAACCTTATCCCAATAGCTGTTCTACCTAATAAGGTAGCCTATAGGATGGGTCCTAAAGAACATGCAGAGTTGTAATGCCAAGTTGATGAATTGGTGAGAAAAGGAATAGTGCGTGAAAGAATGAGCCCTTGTGCAATCCCAGCCCTTTTGGTGCCTAAGAAGGATGGATTGTGATACATATGTGTGGATAATAGGGCAATTAATAAAATCACAGTTGACTATCGCTTTCTTATTATGTGTTTAGATGACTTGTTAGACCAACTACATGGAGTAAGTATTTTCTCTAAGATAGACCTACGTAGTGGGTATCATCAAATCAAAATGAGGTCTAGAGATGAGTGGAAGATAGCCTTTAAGACAATGGATGGGCTCTATCAATGGATGGTAATGCCTTTTGGTTTATCCAATGCTTCTAGTACTTTCATGAGATTTATGAATCATATTCTTAAACCTTGTATTGGCAGATTTGTAGTAGTTTATTTTGATGATATTCTGGTGTACAGCAAGGATGAGGACTAACATTTGAATCATCTATACCAACTATTTGCATATTGAGAGAACAAAAACTTTATGCTAACCTTAAAAAGTGTAGTTTCTTTACTTTTAACCTTATGTTTTTAAGGTTTATAATGTCAAAAGAAGGAATAAAGATGGATCCCAGCAAGGTTGAGGCAATTTTAAATTGGCCAACACCAGTATCTCTACTTGATATCCGAAGCTTCCATGGTCTTGCATCTTGTTATAGGCACTTCATTAGGAGTTTTAGCTCCATTGTGGCTTCAATCACTGAATGTTTAAAGAATAAAGTTGTTAAGTGGATCAAAAAAGCCCAACACAGCTTTGAGCTCATCAAGACCAAGATCACTGAAGCTTCTATTTTGTCCCTACCAGATTTTGATCAAGTGTTTGAGGTGGAATGTGATGCATCCAATTTTGAAATAGGTGCTATTTTAAGTCAAGGAGGAAAGCCTACAGCATTTTTCAATGAGAAGCTCAATGAAGCCAAGAGAAAGTATTCAACCTATGACAAAGAGTTTTATGCCATATATAGAGCTTTATTTTATTAGAGTCAGTATCTCCTTCTTAAGCCATTGTCTTATATTCAGACCTGAGACCTTGAAGTTTATTAATAGCCAACACAAGCTCAACCAAAGGCATGCTGCTTGGGTGGAATTCCTTCAAGCCTACAATTTTACTATCCAACACAAATCAGGAACTCAGAATGAGGTGGCAGATGCTTTGAGTCGAAAGCACTCCTTATTGATGACTATGGCTATTGAAGTTATTGGATTTGTTGTGATCAAAGGGCTCTATGAGACAAATCTTTATTTTGGTCAAATTTGGGAAAAATGCAAGCAAGGACCACACGACTAGTTTTTTTTGCATGATGGATATCTCTTCAAGGCTAATAGCATTTTCATTCCCTCATGTTCTTTGAGACAGGCCTTAATCAATGAGGCTCATGATGGTGCACTGGGTGGACACTTTAGAAGGGATAAGACACTTGCTCTTTTACAAGATAGATTTTATTGGCCAAGAATGGAGAGGGATGTGATGAAACACCTTGAACGATGTAGAGTGTGCCACATTGCCAAGAGTCATGGCCAAAACACTAGATTGTATACTCCATTGCTTGTACCTAATGCTTCTTGAGAGAATGTTAGTTTGGACTTTGTGGTTGGACTGCCCATAACTCAAAGGAACAAAGACTCCATCATGGTGATTATGGATCGTTTTTCCAAGATGGCCCATTTTGTTCATTATACCAAAACTATAAATGTTTCTCATGTTTCTGATCTATATTTCAAAAAAATTGTAAGGTTACATGAAGTTCCTAGATCCATGGAGTTTGATCGAGATTCCAAGTTTCTTAGTCATTTTTGGTGCACCCTCTAGAGGAAGTTTGGCATTAATCTTAAGTATAGTTCTTCTCATCATCTTTAAATAGATGGTCAAACAGAAGTAACTAACCATAGCTTGGGCAACCTTCTAAGAAGTTATTTGGGAAAAAATATCAAGCAGTGGGATCTTGTTTTACCTTAAGTAGAGTTTGCCTACAACCACTTACCAAGCCAAACAACTCATTGTAGCCCTTTAAGGTGGTGTATGGTAAGAATCCAATCAGCCCTTTAGATTTAATTCCTCTCCTTACTAATCAATAATTTAGTGGAGATGAAGAAGAAATGGCTAAGGGTATCAAACAATTACACGAACAAGTGAGAGCTAAGATTTTGTAGCAAAATAAGAAATATAAAAAGGCAGCAAACAAGAATAAAAATTATGTGGAGTTCAAAAAAGGTGATTTGGTGTGGGTTAACTTACAGAAAGAGAGATTTCCTCTAGGAAAGTTTGGCAAATTACAACCTAAGACAGATGGACCATTCAAAATTCTCCAATGCATTGGGGAGAATGCCTACAAGATAGAGCTTCCTAACACTTATAGAGTATCTACCACCTTCAATCTTACTAATTTATCACCTTACCATAGTGAGAATACTAGTTCAGACTTGAAGACAAGTATTTTCCAACCAGAAGAGATTAACGCCAGAGTATTTGCACAACATACAACTTGGGTTAAGACTAAGGCAGACTTATCCAAAAATAAGATGGGCCTATCCTTGATCCAAATCCACACATAAATAAGGTGGGCTGGAATAGGGAGATTGCGTTCACACTAGCTGAAAAAGAAGATCATGAATATGAATGGGATTGTGGTCAGGTTCAGGAGTAAATGGGTAGATTATGTTCACATGCAAATCTCATGATTTTAGGCATGATTCTAGCAATGCAATCTGAAAGTTTCCATGCTTAGAGGGATATTCCTAGCTTATATATTTTCTATTATTCTTTGGTAAAAAACATAATAGAGTTTTCTTTGTCCTTAAGCAATCTTTCAGATTGTTCTTCAAGTTCTGTATCTCTTAGGTGGATTTCCTAGAGTGGTGAGCTTTGATTGTTCTGTATCCTTGATTAGAATTCTTAGGGTGCTGTTTCTGTAGCCCTTAGTTTCTAGTCTTGGTGGTGAACTTTTATCCTTTTTAATCCAATAATCATATTTTGCCATTATTCAAATTCTTGTGAGTTGTTTTCTTCGTGAATTTTTTCTGTTTGCAATTAATCTCCACATCTCAAACATCAATTCCCGGCATCAATGGACATGACTATTTGGACTTATTCAGTAAATAGATTTATCTTTCAAATCTCTTACCTACTAACTTTCAAAGTATTAATCAATTAGTATTATTTTATTCCAAATAAACTTGTATGAATAGAAACAATTGTTTTAGGACAAAACAAAAGATCATAACTATTTGAAATAAAAAATTGTTCAAATAGTCATAACGATTTGAATTAGCTCAGTAAACAAATTTATTTTTAAAATTTTTTACTTATTAATTTTTGAAATATTAATAAATTAGTATTATTTTATTTCAAATATACTTGTATGAATAGAAACAATTGGTTTATGACAAAACAAATGGTCATAATTATTTGAACATATTCAGAAAACATATTTATTTTTTAAATTTTTACTTATTAATTTTTGAAATATTAATAAATTTATATTATTTTATTCAGAATAAGCTTGTTTGAATAGAAACAATTGTTTTAGGACAAAACAAAATATCATAACAATTTGAAATAGATAATAATTTAAATGGACATGACTATTTAAATTTGTTTGGTAAACAATTTTTTTTAAATCTCCAACTTATTAATTTTTAGAATATTAATTGATTAGTATTATTTTATTTTGAATAAACTTGTATGAATAAAAACATATGTTTTATGACAAAATCTAACTATTTAAACTGGTTTGGTAAACACATTTATTTTTAAAATCTCTTACTTACTAATTTTTGGAATATTTTTAAATTAGTATTATTTTAATATGATAAGCTTGTATGAAAAGAAACAATTGTTTTATGACAAAATAAAAATCATAACAATTTGATACAGATAATTATTCAAATAGTCATAACTATTTAAACTATTTTGGTAAACAAATTTAGTTTTTATTAATTTTCAAAATATTAATAGATCAGTATTATTTTATTCTGAATAATTTTACATGAATAGAAACAATTGTTTTATGACAAAATAAAAATGTCATAATGAATTAAAATAAATAATTGTTCAAATGGACATGACTATTTGAACTTGTTCGACAAATATATTTATTTTTTAAATCTCCTACCTACTAATTTTTAGAGTATTAATCAATTAGTATTATTTTATTCCAAATGAACTTGTATGAATAGAAACAATTGTTTTAGGACAAAACAAAAGATCATAACTAATTTGAAATAAATAATTGTTCAAACAATCATGATGATTTAAACTAACTCGGTAACAGATTTATTTTTTAAATTTTTTAGTCATTAATTTTTGAAATATTAAGAAATTAGTGTTATTTTATTTTGAATACATTTGTATGAATAGAAACAATTGGTTTATGACAAAACAAAAGGGTTATAACTATTTGAACGTGTTCAGAAAATATATTTAGTTTTTACTAAATATTACTTTGTTCTTAATATTATTATAAATAATAATAATCGAATATTATTAATTTTTGGAACATTTAATTTTAATAATAATTTATGTATAATATAATTAATAAAATTAAATAAATTAATATAATATTTTATTAACAAATCTTTAATTATTTAATTATCAATTAGTTTAATTAATATTTTTATTTATTATATAAGATTGGTACTATTAGTTTAAATGTTCACAATGATTTTAATTATTATATATTAATATTTATCAATTATATTATTAATGTTTATAATATTTTAAATAACTAATATTTAACATGCCAATAAATTATTTGTTAACTTATATAATTGTTATTAAATTAATTTAATTTTAAGAATAAATTATTAAAGCATTTATTAATTATAATTATAATTAAATATTATAATAATTAATATTTTATTATTAAAATATTTAAATAATTAATATTTATTTGATTAATATTGTTTAGTACGAGGAAACTAATCGATAATTATAAAACATAATTGCTAATAAAATTTAAACATATATTCTTTGTTATATTATAATATAACATTTATAATAAATCATACAATTATTATTTTAAATATTTAATATAAAATATTAATTATCCTTGTTTTAATAATGATATGAATATATCGAATATATTAACTAATCTATTTATTATAATAGTTAATAATTTTAATTAATATATAAATTATTATATATAATTAAATTAATATTCAATATATTAAATTTATTTTAATAATATTATAATAAGATAATATATATAATAATTTATGGTTAATTAAATTAATTAATTATCTGTTTTGTTTAACAATTCTAATTATAATAGTAAATTATTTATTAATTTAATCAAATATAATATAATATATTATTAATTTAGTATTATTTTAATCTAAATAAACTTGTGCGAACAAAACAATTGTTTTACAACAAAAGAAAAATGTCATAACGATTTGAAATAGATAATCATTCATATAGTATTAACTATTTCAACTGGTTTAGCAATTAGATTTATTTTTTAATTTTCTTGGTTATTAAGTTTCAGAATATTATTAAATTAGTTTTATTTTTTTTGAATAAAAGAGTATAAACAAAACTAATTGTTTGATGATAAAATAAAAAATTATAATGATTCGAAATAGATAATTTTTAAAATATTCAAAATTATTTGAAATGGTTTGGTAAGTAGATTTACTTTTTAAATCTCTTACTGATTAATTTTTTAAATATTAATAAATTAGTATTATTTTATTTCAAATAAACTTATATTAATAAAAATAATTCGGATATTATATGTATTAGACTATTATATGAATTATAATTATATTGTATAATTAGTTTATACAAT
This sequence comes from Durio zibethinus, assembly GCF_002303985.1. Next base: position 41,601 of record NW_019167947.1, on the reverse strand, counting down.
TTAAATATATTAATAATTAATTAATTATTAATAGTATAATTAATATACTATAACTATTAATTAATAATTATTTATTAATTAATAATAACAAATATATAACTTATATCGAATATAAGTTAATATAATTTAAATAAGAGTAATATTAATAAGGATTATAATAAATATAGTCTTAATATATTATATAAACCTTATTAACATATTGTATTAATTTTATGGTAATTAATTTAAATAAGTATTATTAAAAAATAATTATATAAGAATTAATATTATTATTTAATATTTATTAAATTATTAATATTATTATTAATACTAAGCTATAAATAAATAATCATAATTATTATAATAATTTATAATATAAATTTATATAATTATTTATTTATATTATAATTAAATAATGAATAAATTATTTGAATATTATATAATTAATTATAATATATACTTATTATTTATTTTAATGATTTAATAATTAATTCAAATACTATAAATCATTATAGTATTAATGAAATAAATTATATTATTATAATAATTATAAATATTTAATTATAGTAACATTAATTTATAATACTATATTACAATTATAGTATTATATTATGATATTAATATATTATATTAATTTGTTATTAAATAATAAGTATATATTATTATAATTTATAAATAAATAATAATTATTATATATAATAATATTAAAATTTTATATTAATATAAATTTATATAACAATTATTTATTAACATTATCTTAATATTTATACTAATTATATATATTGATTATATAATTATCTCTATTGTGTTTAATTATATCTATTATTATCTATTTTATAATCAATATATATTCTTAAATTATTGTAATTAAATAATAATTATTTAATAAATTATATTAAATTTACTAATAATTAGGTTATTATAAATAAATTTTTGATCTAATTGACTATTAATAAATTATATATTAAAATATATAATATTTATAATAATTAATTATTTAATTAAATATTAATTATTATAAGCTAAATGCACATTTAAATATTAGTTATTTAATAATTATCAATTATATGAATAAATTATCCAAATATTATAATAATTATAATAATATTAGTTATAAAACATTCAAATAGTTTTTAATAATCTCTTTAATAATAATTAATTTAAAAATTATTCTAATTTATTAAGCTAATAGTTAATTTATTTATATTACTTATTAATAATAAATATCAATTATTTATTATAAGTTTTAATTTATCATAAATATTAATAATTACTATTAATATTTAATTCAATTAATATAATATAAGTTAAAATTATTAAACTAAAAATAATTAATATTTTTATAATATTAATAACTTTATTAATAATTTCTATTATAATTATTAATAAAGTTTATCCAAAATAAAATAATTATTTTATTATAATATTATAATATATTTATTATAATGTACTAATAAATATTTATACTTACGAATATATACTATCGACTAGTACTATTATTTTAATAGTTTAAATAAATATAATAATTTAAAATAATTTAAATAAATTAGGACATCTAAGTGACAATTGTACAATTATTTATTTGAATAATTATACCTAATATTGATATTATTATTTGTAATTAAATTATTAATTAAATATGAAGTTATAATAAAGAGTTTAATTATAAAATTAGTTATAATAAATAATTAATAATTTAATTACAATTAATAATATCAATTATATTAAATTATTAAATATAAAATTTAATAATAAGCTATTATTATTAATAAATTATTTGTTAAATGATAAATTGTTTATATATTAATTAATTCACAATTGTTTAATAACATTATAATAAATCATATTATTGTTAATATTATTATTAACTTTATTAATTTTGAAAATTTAATTAATTTGTAAATTTCTAATTTAACTAATAATAACTATTAGTACAGTAACATTAAGTAGAAGTTTAAATTTGTTAATATATATTTAATTAACAATATATATCATTTAAATTTTATAAATAAATTTACATATATCTATTTCAAATTATATTAGTAATAATTCTTATCAAACAAATAATGTTATATATAATTACTTTATAATAATTTATATAAAAATAAATATAACTATTATTCAATATTATTTATAATTAAATAATATAATATAAATAGTAAAACAATTATATGCATGCTATTAATTAATACTATATAATATCTATTTAAAATAAATAAATTAATGTATTAGTTCAATTTTATTTATTATATAATTTAAAATTATATTTCAATGTAGAATAGAATAGATTAATAGTTATCTATTTCAAATCATTATAACCTTTCATTTAATATAAATTATAATAGATAAATTATATTAATAAATTAATTAGAATAACGATTAATATTAATAATTACATTAATTTAAATTATTAAAAATATTAGAATATATATTTATTAATTACAATTATTAGTATAATTAATATATCAAGAATTATAAATTACAAACAATTGTACTAAATTGTTTAATAATATTATAATTTACTTAATAACTTATTAATTTAGTACAATCTTTGAGCTTTTCCTCTGTTTTTAATTTCTAACAATAATAAATCAAAGTTATATAAATTCTAGGGCAATTTATAACAATATTTGTTAATATAATATAATAATTTTGACAATATTACACTATTAGTTATTGAAATTGTTTAACGAATTCTCCAATTTTCAAATATTGTTGGATATCTTAATATCTGTTTAAGAAAGAGGATTTCAATTAATTTAAAATCAATTATCAAAAATAGATAATAAAATTACTATTTATGGAAACCAATAAGTAATAATATCAATGATTATATAATTATAATCTTATTCAATTATTAATTTATGGTCTTCTTATAGCAGTTTTATAATAGATTAATTAATATATAAAATTGGTTTAATAATATCTAAGTATTAAATAATAAAATTAATATAACATTATTATAAGTTTAATTAAACAATTATCAATGCCATAAAACAATTGTTTATAATAATAAATAGTAAATAAACGACATGTTATATAATATTATAAATATTATTAATTTAATATAATAGATTTGTTATAATATTTAGTATAATTGTTGTTATAAGTAATATTATATAATTATTATTTATTTGGTTAATTAATAAATTTAATTATTAATTTAAATTAATTATAATTATAATTATTAATTTAACTAATTATAAATTGTTTATATTCAAAATAAATAATGTTTAGTTATTTATTATCGAAATAAATTATATTATTAATCCAATACTAACAATTACTGGAGATAATTAATAATATTATTACTATAGTCAATTAAGTATTGGATTAATAATAATTAAGTTAACTTAAATATATAAATTTATAAGTAAATAATATTCGAATTTATATTTAAAATAATTGATATTAGTTTATAATTAAATTATAAGTATTTAACTAATAAGTATTTGAATAATAATTTTATATTGTTAATTATTATTAAATTAATAAATCATAATTAATTATACTCATGACTTAATTGATTTTGAATTAAAGATAATAAAATTAAATATTTAGTAAAATATTACTAATTTTATCTAATAATTTTATAATAAATCCTAAATATAATTATTAATTAATATTATATTTATTATTAATAAATATAATTAATAATTTAAATTAAATAATAATAATTTGTATTTAGGATTTATTATAAAATTATTAAATAAAATTAGTATTATATAATTGAATAATCATAAATAATAAATAATTATTATTCAATTAATACTAATTAAGGCTTAATATTATTATTTAACTAATATTACTCGTTTTATAGTATATAAAAATATTTATTTTATAATTACTATTCAGATAATTTTAATTAATAAATTTAACAAATAGAAATAAATATAATTTAATTAAAAATTAAATATAACAATTTATATCCTTAAATTGATCATTTTAAATTTAAAATTGTTAATATTAATAATAGAAATATATTAATATGTAAAATATTAATAATTAAGATTGTTAATTATAAAAAGTTTAATTATTTAATTAAAAATTTAAACCCATAAATATTAACTATATAATTATATAATTAAAATAAATTAAAAGTAGCTACAATAATTTATGATTAATCTAATCATAAATATTAATAATAATATTTGATTATTATTATTTATAATAATATTAGGAATAAAGTAATTATTTATTACTTATAATCTTATATAATTTAATTAAATGATTAAATTAATATAAACTAAATAAATATTTTATTAATTATTCAAACAGAATTATTTTATCAAAAATCCAAAAAATGAATCATTATTAATTATTAATAATGTATATTTATATTAATAAAAATATTATATTCATTAATTATAATAAATAATTATTATTTATTATTTACTTAATACAATTTGGATTAATTGTATTAGTTTAATAAGGTAAATATTTATAATTAATATTTAAATTATAAATATTAATAATTATTTTAATGAATATTTTAATAATCAATTTATTAATTATTATTTTAATAAATTAATAATAATATATATTATTATTACTAATAACATATATAGATATTATAGTATAAATATTAATTTATTAGTAATTTATTATTAACTAATTGATAAAATTATTAATTAATTTTAATAATTTAAAAAATAGTATACAAATTATATTAAATAATTTGACTTTTAGTTATATTCAAATAATACTATAATATTATTAAATTAATACAATAATAATTGTTTATAAATTATTAGTCCAAATTATCGTTAATATAATAATTGAATGTTTTAGTTTTAAATTTGTAACAAATTTATAAAATTATGACAGTTTATTATTATTATTTATTAATATCAATAAATAGTCATAAAAATTATTGTTAATATTATTTAACTAATACATATCGTTAATTAACTATTTTATATTAATTACTAATATTATTATAATAATAAATTATAATTGCTTATTAATTTTTGAAATATTAAGAAATTAATATTATTTTATTTTGGAAAAGATTTTATGAACTGAAACAATTGTTTCCTATCAAAACAAAAGGTCATAATGATTTTAAATAAATAATTGTTCAAATAATTATAACTCTTTGAACTTGATCAGTAAACAGATTTATTTTTTCATATCTTTTGCTTATTAATTTTTTGAATGTAATAATTAAAAATTTTAAATATTTAAATATAATTATATTAATATATAATATATTAGTTATTTATTTTTTATAAAATATATTGTAACTAGTAATTATTATTACTATAATATAATTATAATTATTATAATTGTAAATTATATCTATATTTATATATAATTATAACTTAATAATATTATTAATATTATAAATATATAACTATTAAAAAATAACCGTCACAATTATTAAACATTCATATTAATAAATATATTAATTATATTAATTAATTCAAATAAATTTTATTATATTAATTATTTTGGGAGTTTTTTGGGTTTAAAAATAAAAATTAATAACTAAAAGAATTAAAAATAAATTTGTTTATCGAACCAGTTTAAATATTTAAGATTATAATAACAATTATCTATTTCAAAATGTTATGACTTTTTGTTTTATCATAAAACAAAATTTTCAATTCATACTAGTTTATTCAAAATAAAATAAAATAAATTTATTAATTTTCAAAAATTAATAAGTGAGATAATTGTTTTATGACTAAACAAAAGGTCAAAATGATTTTAAATAGATAATTGTTCTAATAGTCTTAGCTATTTGAACTAATTCGGTAAACAAATTTATTTTTTAAATCTCTTATTTATTAATTTTTAAAATATTATTAAATTAGTATTATTTTAATTAGAATAAGTTTGTATGAACAAAACAATTCTTTTACGACAAAAGAAAACGTTATAACGATTTGAAATAGATAATCATAAATATAATAAATATTTATAAAATTATATATTAAATTATATTATTAATAATAATTAGTTAGCATATATAATATTTCAAAAAATATTTATTATTATAATTATTTAAAACAAACCAGTAGTCATATGCTTGTCTCAAATTATACTATTTGTTAATTTTAATATAATTCAATATTAAGTTAATTAATAACAAATAGTTATAATTGACTATTAGTTTAATATTCTATTAGTTTCATGTCTAATAAAATAAAATAAATTAATTAAATACTATAATTATTTATTATATTATAATTATAATATTAAATAAGCTAATATAAGAATATAATAATTATTGTTATAAATAGTCATAATTATTAATTTTTCAATAACTAGATAATATTATAATTAAATATATTATATTTAATATATAATTATTAAATAAAAATTATTTTGTAATTATAAATTATAAATTATTATAATTAATTAATTACAATAAATTAGCATTAATTTTTTTATTAATATTAATAAATATAATTATATAATTATATTTATCAAATAATATATTAAATATATTAATAATTATTATTGATAAATTAACTATAATAATAGTTATAATTAGTACCATAATTATTTGAACTAATTTCTCTATCATATATATAAATTATTATGCTATAACTAATAATAATTGGATAAAATTATTATTATTATATTATTTTTAAAGATTATAATTGTCATTAATTAATATTATAATATTTATTATACTTTATAATAATATAAATTAATTAATTATTAATATAATAATTATATTATATTTCTTAATATATAATTATAACTGAATATATAATCAACTAAATTATAATTATTTTATAATTATTATTATAATATATAATTATACAAAATAATATAGAAATTATTTAATAACTACATATTAAATAATATTAACTTATTTAATATATTAATTAATTAAATATATAAGTTAATAGTATACTTATTATAAGTTATTTAATAATAATTAAATATGAAATTATAATTAAATTTATTACATATATAAATATAAACTATACAATTATATTTAAATGTTAATTATATTATTAACTTATAATTATTATTATTTAACTTAGTTTATAAAATAATAATAATAAACAATTAATTAATTATATCTCATATTAATAAATACATTTTAAATTAAATATTAATACATTATATTATATTATAATTATAATAGATTAGATTCTATTAATTAAATATATTTAATTGTATTCATATTATTAATATTACTTAATTATTTCTATTTTGAAATATTAGCAATAATTATTATTAAATATTAATTAGTTGAAAATAGACTTATTTTTAGAATTACTTATAATATTTTAAATTAATTAATTCAAAATTTTTGTTAATAATACTAGAAATTATTTTATTACAAACAAAAGCCCACGATGATTTGAAATATATTATTTTTTTAATATAATAATAAATTATTATGTAGTTTGTTAATTATTATAATTAATTAATTTATAGTTATTATTAATAATATATTATAATTAGTTATAACTATATTATAATTATAAATTGAGATAGATATATAATAACATAATGACTTCATTATATTAATTGTTAAAAAGTGGCCACCTATTAACTAGGGTAGGACATATTATGTTAAATTATTATAGTTATAATAATATTAACCATTTAATTATATTATATTTATTATAATAATTATATTATTAAATGGTTTTATTTATTTAATTAATAATTATATAATAACATAATAAGACATTTATAAAATAATAGTTATCAAATTTATAAGTTAATATAAATTAATTAAGTTATTATATTATATATGAAGAATTTACATATATATAACAATTTATAATTTCAATATAATTATTATATTAATAATAGTTTATAACATATAACTTGATTAACTAATATTAATAATTATATAATTTAATTATGTAACAATTGTTTATAACTTATTTGCTATTATTAATAATTTAATAATTATTTTTAGTTATTTGATAATTATTCAAATATTAATTATTGTTATAGTCATTTGGTTTAATTATTATTCTAATAGTACTAATAATATTTATTATTATAACTATAGTATATTTATATTTAAAAAATATAACATCACTTTGAGATTTAATTTATTATAAAAATTATAGTTATTTTATTTATTAATATATACAACTTTAATTAAATATTATGATTATAATATGACCATTTGAATGATTTAATAATTTAGTAATTATATTATATTATTTAATTTAAATATAGTAATTATATTAAATATAGTAATAAATTATTAATATACTTATTATAGTTGTATATATTTATAAATAATATTTAATAATTCGAATTGATCTAGTTCGATCAATATAAAATATTAATTAATAATATTATAAAATATTTAATTAATAATTAATATATTAATATTACTTTAAAAACTATTAATTAATTAAATTTTAGTTATTAATTATAAATAACTAATTAATTTATTCATAATTATTAATATATAATAATTTAACTAATAATAACTATTATTACTAAATAAACTATGTTAAATTATAAAGCTTATAATAAGATTTAACTAATTTATAATTATATAAAATTTATAATTAATATTAAAATATTAATAAATAAAACTCATATAATATATATTATATATTATTCTTTTGCATAAAGTTATTTTATTATATAAGTTAACTATTATTCATAATTAATTATATATTAATATAATTTAACAATAATTTAATTAAACTATTTAATTTTAATAATAATGAATAATTATATTATATTATATTTAATTAAATTACTTAATTATTAATATTAAATTAATTATCTTAATTTATTAATTAATTATAATTAATATAATTATACTAATATTATATTTATTATAATATAAATATAATAAATATCAATAATTAATTATATCTAATATTAATAAATGTATTAATAATTTATCATATAATTAATATACAAAATATATTTAATTGTATTAATTAATATTATATTAATTTAATAAGTAATTATTAAATAGTTATAATATTATATTTAAATTTAATTAATTTGAAATAAATTAATTTGATTACATTTAGATAAACAAAATAAAGATCATTATGATTTTAGATAGATAATTATTATTCTTAATTTTATAAGGTTTGGTAATATTTAATTAACAATATATATTAAATAATAAAAATAAATCTATTTACATGTAATTTTTTGTTATTTTATAATAAATTAATAGTGAATTATATTAAATTATTATTAATAATAATAGCTTATTATTAAATTTTATATTTAATAATTTAATATAATTGATATTATTATTTGTAATTAAATTATTAATTAAAATATCATTAATTATTATTAATTATTTAGTGTTAATTATATAACTAATTTTATAATAAAATCTTTATTATAACTTCATATTTAATTAATAATTTATTTATTTAAATTATTTTAAATTATTATATTTATTTAAACTATTCAAATAATAGTACTAATCGAAAGTATATATTCATAAGTATAAATATTCATTAGTACATTACAATAAATATATTATAATATTATAATAAAATAGTTATTTTATTTTGGATAAAGTTTATTAATAATTATAATAGAAATTATTAATAAAGTTAGTAATATTATAAAAATATTAATTACTTTTAGTTTAATAATTTAAACTTATATTATATTAATTGAATTAAATATTAATAGTAATTATTAATATTTAATGTTAATAAGTAATATAAATAAATTAACAATTAGCTTAATAAATTAGAATAATTTTTAAATTAATTATTATTAAAGAGATTATTAAAAACTATTTGAATGTTTTATAACTAATATTATTATAATATTTGGATAATTTATTCATATAATTGGTAATTATTAAATAACTAATATTTAATTGTTCAATTAGCTTATAATAATTAATATTTAATTAAAATAAATGAAAAGTACTTAATTTATAATTTTATTATAGGATAATAATTACTAACATATAAATTCATATGTTATGTACAATTTGTTTAATTAATAATAAGTATTAGTTTACTGATAATAAATTATAGAATAATATTATAATAATATTAGAAATCTAAGATAATTAATAATATTATTATAATAATAATTAAATAAATTATATTAATATAATTATTTATTGAATAAATTATAATTTGTATATTATTTTATTATCTAATTTAAATGATTATAATAATTATAATATTATAATTTTAATTATTTGAATTATTAATATTATAATTAATAATATAACAATTTATTAATTAATATTTCTAATATATAACAATGATAAATAGTAACTTCATTTATAAATATAGTAGAATATATAATTATAATTTAAAATTATAAAATATTAACAATTATATTTATATATAATTATAAGTTATTAATTAATTAATATTTTATATATTATTATTAAATTAGTTTAATATTCCAAAATTTAGTACTATATAATAATGATTACAAATATCAATGACTATTAGAATTATTGTTCAAATAATTATAATATAATATTATAAACAATTATATTATTAATTTATTTTAGATTACATTATTGATAAATATTAAATGTTAAATATAATTATAAATTATAATTTGATTAATAATAAATTAAATTGTTAATTATATAATATAATAATTATTATATTATAAATTTATAATAATGCTTATAATTAAAATAAGGTTTTTTAATAATACTATTTTTAATAAATAATATGACAATTAATATTATTGTTTATTAATTAAATATTAATTAATTAATATTTAATTGAATTAACAAAAATATAAATACAAAAATAAACTTTAAAACATAGCTTGTTTTATAATAAATTCTTAATATATAATTAATATAGTTTATTAATTTTTAAATTAATTTGTAACATGATAAAATATCATTTTATAATTGTTAAATGACTTATGATAATATTAACATATAATAATTTATATATGTATAATTAATAAGTTAATATTTTTTAATTTATATAATAATCACTAGTTTGTAATTTTAATTATTAATAAAATATTGATAGTTATAATAAATATTTTAATAAACTTATTAAACTAGGTGACATCTATATTTATTAATGAATAAATATATTACAAATTATAATTTCAATATATTAATAATAAACTTACTATTTAATTATATAATTAAATATATTATATACTAATAATATAGTAAATTATATTATATTTATATATAATATAATAATTATTATTATTTGAACTGATTCAATAAACTAATATTATTAATAATTAACAATTATTTTAATAATTGTGTTATTAAAAATTAACATAGGATTTACAGTTTAATAATTTATATTATAATGTATTAGTAAACAATTAATTAATTATATTATAATTCCATGACTATTTTATAATTTAATATTAAATTATATTAAATATAATTAATAATTATAATTTACTAACTAAAACATTATATCTTATGCATTATAATATATTATAAGAATTTAATTAAATTTTAATATAATAATTATTGTAATGAACATATTTATTTATGCTTATATTAGATATAAAAGAAAGCATTTGTTCATTGTTTTTAAATTAATTAATATTAATTTAATTATTTATTATAATTAATGTATATTTATAAACTTAAATTAATATACTTATAAATTAGTATATTATATTATTATTTATGATATTGAGTAATCTAATATATTACTCAATGTATTATATTATATTGTAATATATTAAATTATAATAATTTATATACAATTAATATTATATAATTTATTAATATTATTATTTAATTAATATAATTACAATTTAAATCCATATTAAATAATTATAAATATAGTTATGAATATAATTATAAATAATTATAATAATATAATAATATAATTATAATTATAATAAATTATTATTTAATATTACATATTAATTTTAATATCATTATAAAATATAATTTATAAATTTATAATAATAAAATAAATTATAATATTAACAAATTATATTTATATAATTAAATAAATAAATATTATAATATAAAATAGAAATATTATATCTTATTAAAATTATTATAAATTATATATTAATATTTTATATTATTATAAAAATTATTCAATATTTTATATTATAATATAAATTAAATTATTAATATTTTAATTATTATTAATAATTAAATTTATTATTTTATTATATATAAATTATTATAATTCAAATAATATTTGGTTAATATTATTATATATTAAATAGAACAATTGGTTCTATTCATGCAAGTTTATTTTGAATAAAATAATTTAAATTTATTAATATTTCCAAAATTATTACAATTAGTTATAAATATTTTATTTCTTTTGTTTAAATTATACATAACTATTATTGAAATAGTTATTTAATTAAATATTTATTCCTAGAACGTTTTTGTTTATATTCAATTAATTCTAGCTTAAGCATTAATAATATAAAACAATTAATTACTTATAAGTAAATTACCCATTACTATTAATTATTTGATAGGTATATTTTATTATATAATATAATAAAATTAATATTATAAAAATATTAAATAAATATAACATTAGATAATTAAATATATATCACTAAATAGGAAATAGATATGTTAATATAAACAATTTATTATTTATGATAGTTAATATAAATTATAAGATATTTTATATATAATAAATATATATTAGTATTATAATTTAATATTAGCATTTATATTAAATCTATATACTATTTTCATATTTACTTAATATTAATAATTAAGTTAATATTTAATTTTGTATCATATAAATACTTATTTATTTAATTATATAATTAAATAATTAATTATACTATTCATATATACATTTAATTATATTTTAATAATTGAATTAAATTAATTATAATTAATTAGTTTTTGGTTAAATATGTATAATTATAGTATAATAATATCTAATTTATTAGTTAAATTAATTATAATAATTATTAATTAACTTAACTAATATATATACATTAATATGTTGATTTTTCATAAATACTAAATAATATTTTATAAGATTTAGTAATTTAAATATATATAATAATTTATGGTTAATTATAATATTATTAGTATAAATTATTTTCATATTAATTAAAATTATTTTAATTTATGATATATATTATAGAATTAATTAATTAATAAATATTGATTCATTAATATTATTTATATTTGTTAATTAATATATATAAAATATTTGTATATTCTATCTTATAGTGTTTGAACGATTATCTATTTTAATATTAATAATATAGCCATAATGATTTATTTGAATAATTGTTATTATACATTTGTAGTATAAATATTATTAATTAAATTAATAATGAATAATCATAAACCTTATTCTTTTAAGTAACCAATTTGAGTTTGCTGTTTGATTGTTCTTTCTGGAGCTCAAAGTTGTTTCTCTTATGATTTTACTAGCGTCTTTGCATTCCATTGCTTCTAAAAAGTTTGTAAACAATATTGTCTTTGCATGTTGTTCCCTATTTTGGATGTTACCCTTGAGAAGATTTTTGTTTGACTGAAGCATTTTCTTTATTCAATAGCACATAGGAAGGTAAAAGGCTTAGTATTTTCTTAAGAACCTGATACTGATGTTTAGCCATGCATTGGTTGATCTTCATCTAGCATAAGCATCTCACAAGTTTTATTCACTATTCTATGTCTTGTACAAACTTCAGAATCTCATTTCATAAATTACTATTTTGATGAATGTTTAAAGCTGTTGAATAGTATTTATGAAGCTATAGTAGGTAATATTTAAAGAAATAAAACAAAAGAAATAAAAATGTTTGGCAAAGAATTACTCACATTTAAAATTTCTTTCCCTGTTTCTATGTTTGTATATAGTTCATAACCTTGTAAGACTTTTGTCTTGCTTCTAGTGGCAGCTTCAACAATGTGCTTATCACTGTGACTTCCAATGTTGTTTGCTGAAATTGCTCTCTTCCGATTGATTGTTGTCGAAAAGTTCGACTTTGAGGAGATAAGTTAGTTTTTTTATGTTGAAATTGAAAGAAAGCAATTAAATTACTAGTGGTGGACATGGTAGTGATGGCAACTAAAAAATAATTTGGCTTATCTCATTCTTTCTTATCCTTGTTATTATCTAAACAAAATAATACTAATTTTTATTATTATGATTATTTATTATTAACAATTTAATAATTAATTGTAATTAGTATTATTATATTATTTTAAACTACTAATTAATATTATCATTATTTAATTTATTCTAGTAATATTTATAATATTACTAATAATTAATATTATTATAATATTTTTATAATATTAGTAATTTTGTTATCCAAAATTAGTTATGACTATTTAGTCGATTACTATTATTAATATAGTTATTAATTAAAATAAATTAACAAATATTAAAAAATAAATTTTTTATCGATCAAGTTTAAATAATTATGACTATTTTAACATTTATCTATTTGAAATCACAATAACCTTTTGCTTTGTCATAAAATAATTTTTTTCTATTCATAGAAGCTTTTTTTGAATAAAATAATACAAATTTATTATAAATTTGATCAAATCTACCCTCCTATAATAGTTTATAATTTCAATTATTAAATCTCTTACTTATTAATGTTTGAAACATTAATAATTAATATTTTAATAAATAATTTATTTTTAATAAAATAATGTTAATATTTGACTATTAATAACAAGTAATTATTAACTTAATTATAATAAAATAATTATATACGTAAAATTTACTTTTCATAACTAATTTAATGATTTAATGATTAATAGTTAAAAAGCATAAAAAACTATATTTTCAAAATAATAAATCAAAATAATATTAGTATAATCTATTAAATTATTTAATATTCTAATCTAATTCTCCACGGAGTGTTGGCATAAGTCTTACGCCCATAATAGTTGGTATATAGAGTAGGTTCTGGTTAAAGTCATATTTAGTTTGCACTCAAAGTGTTCAATAAAAAAATTATTATTAAATATTAATTAATAAATCAATTTGATACTTCATATCAATTTATTAATCATAATTTAATAATTTAAAATAAATTATTTTAAACTAATTACTCAAATACAAATAATTAATAAATTGTATTTTCATTTATTATTTGTATAATATTAACTGAATATAAATATCTATTTATATATTATATTTATTAAATAATTAAAATTAATATTGATAAATTGATTTAATAAGAATAAGAAAATCCTTAATATTATAATAATAAATATTATAATAATATATATAGATTAATTTTAAATTATTATTCATAATAGATAATTATGAATATTTTAATTATTATTCATAATTAATTAAAATATAAATATTTAATTATATTTATTAATCTTAATTCATTTTTAATTAATAATTTTTAATTAGATTACTTTATTAATAAATAATATAATATTAATAATAGATTAATTATTATAAATAATTAATTACAATTATTTATATTAGTTTATTCAATTATTATTAAATATTTTGCAAATTATTATTATTATTAATTATTTAATAATTATTAATAATTAATTGTTATTCTAAAAATAGAAATATATTAATTTTCTATTTAATTAATTTATCCTTTATTATATCTTATTAATAATTATTATATTATATTAAACTTAATTAATAATTATATTAATTAATATAATCAATTTAATTAATTAATATTAAATATTAAAATAAAAAATAGAATATTTAAATAATTAAAAAATATTTAATTTAAATAGCAAATTAATAGATAAATAATTATCTATTTTCTTATTATTTTTTAAAATTGCTTGTTAATATCGATTATTACTAATATACAAATAATTGCTTATATAATAAAACAAAGTTCTAATTATTATAAATTTATAAAATTAAATATTCATTTATTATAAAGAATTGATAATAATTATTTATTTTAATTTTTATAAACTTATACCTATTTTATTTATTAAAATATTAGTAATATATTTAATTAATAAGTTAAACATTTCCAAATATAATAAAGCTTTTTAAATTGTTTTTATCTAATCAAATTATTTTTTGAATCTTGATAAGGGATCGATTGGTTCTTGATAAATTTGCAAAAGTTTGGCTATTGAAAGAAAAATGGATCAATCCTTTTGGCCAACGGATCAATTGGGTAAGGGAGGGGATCGATCCCTTCTATCCCAAACATGGCATAAACCTGTTTTGTTTTCAGAATTTGTTTGTTTTAGTTCCTAAATGAGTTTTGGCAAGATAGAAGGCTGGAAAAATTTTCAATTTGAGATTAAAAGAATTTGATTCAAGTTAGGCAAAATTTTGTTTTGTCAATTCAAAACTTTTAATTAGTTCAAGGCTAAAATAATTGTTCATATAGTCATAAGTATTTGAACATATTTGGTAAAAGGATTAAATTTTAATTCTCTTACTCATTAATTTTTGAATATTAATAAATTAGTATTATTTTATTTCAAAAGCTTATTTGAACTAAAACAATTGTTTTATTACTAAACAATAGGTCAAACAAGTTGAAATAGTTAATTATTCAAATAATCATGACTATTTCAACTTGGTTTGCTACAAGCATTTGATGTAGGCTTTGGTTTATAAAAAGAGTTTTTCAATCCAAGCTTTTTGTCTCCCTTATAAATTTACTTTGGGGATTATCTTGCTATTTGGTCACTTGTGGACTTTCTATATATAAATTTGGAAGTTGGAGCTTTTTTTGACATTTAATAGCAATAATTTGTTCTTACTATACTTGAAAAGAAACAGTGACAAGGAAAATAATTGACATTTAGGTATTTGTTCTACATATCATATAATTAATACGATTATTTTATTAAGCTAATAAAATAGTTTAAACTAATATTAATTATAATAAATATTTAATATCTTAAATAACTAATATTTAAATGTTTGTTAATATAAACTAAATAAATATTTTATTAATTATTTTAATATAAGTTAAGTTTAATAATTAGAATTATTAAAATATTATATATTTTAATATTTGAATATTAACTAAAATATAAATTAATATTAAATAAGTAATTATATAATATATTATATAATTATTTAATATTAAAAATAATACAATATTGTTATGACCTATTGTTTTAATTAATATTAAATAATATTAATACTAATTTAATAATATTTTGATAATTAATAAGAATAATATTCACATGATAATTACATGGTCATAATGATTTATTTTGTTAATTATCAAAATATGATTGGTGAGTGAATTATTATCTAATTAATTATTTATGATAAAAATTATTAAATATTATTAATATTATTTAATGATATTAAAATCAATTTGTATATTTAATATGAATAATTATTTATTTATAATCTAATTATTTATATTAAATCATAAACAATTGTTAATAATCATAATAAATTAAATAAATTTGTTAGGTAAAATTGTATTAGTTAATTACATATACAATTAATCATAATTATATTTATTAAATTTAAGTATAATATTTAACTATAATAATTTATTATATATAAATTCTTATTATATAATTAATTTAGTAATTAATTTAGTAATTAATTAATTTTAATTAATCTAGTTTGTACAGATAAATTATTAGATTTAATAATTTATATTAAATATAATTTAATATTGAATTCTTAGATCCACTTACTAATAAACAGTAAGTTCAACCTCATGACTATATCCCAGTTTGAGAAATAAGAGCCGTCCCTTAGCTTCTATTTTGGCTTTGTACCAAACTCCAACAATTTTAAGAAAGCGAAAAAATTTAGCATTACAATAATAAATAAATTTAATAAAATATAAAATAATTAATATTTTATTAATATTTGTATAATTTCATTATTATATGAAATTATAATTTATTATAATCATATAATAAATTATAATGAGTTTAAATGTTATTTCAAGATTGGAGTAAAGCTATTTTAAATAGTTGTAACTTTTTGAATTTGTTTGGTAAACAATTTTATTTTTTAAAACTCTTGCTTATAAACTTTCAAAATATCAAGAAATTAGTATTATTTTATTTTAAATAAGCTTTTTATGAACTGAAACAATTATTTTATGTTAAAACAAAAAGGTCATAACAATTTTAAATAAATAATTTTTGAAATAGTCATAACTATTTGTACTTGTCCGATAATCCGATAAATAGATTTATTTTTTCAAATATTTTGCTTATTAAATTTTTGCATGTTAATAAATTTGGATATTTTATTCTAAAAAACTTGTAAGATATGAAACAAGTATTTGATGACTAAACAAAAGGTAAGAACGATCTAAAATAGATAATTATTCTAATCACTTTAACTATTTGAATTGGTTCCGCAAGCAAATTTAATTTTTAAATCTCTTACTTATTAATTTTGAAATATTATTAAATTAGTAATATTTTAACCGAATAAGCTTCTATGATCGAAAATAATTGTTTTATGACAAAAAAGATCTCAACGATTTGAGATTGATAATTATTCAAATAGTCCTAAATATTTGAACTGGTTTGGTAAACAAATTTATGTTGTTAAATCTCTTATTAATTTTTGAAATATTAATAAATTAGTATTATTTTATTTCGAATAAGCTTGTATGGTAAAAAACAATTGCTTTATGACAAAACAAAAGGTCAATTTATTAAATCACTTAGATTTTTACTTATGATTAAGTAATAATTATTTAATTATATATAATTAAATAAACTATTATAAATTTATATATTAATAATAGTTTAGTTAATATTTAAATATTATAATTAAATATTAAATTAATTTATAAATATTAATAATTGAATTAATTGAATTGTTAAATTAAATATTTTATATAATATTAAATAAAAATATAGTTATATAATTACAATTAAAATAGATAATTAAATGTTTTAATTCAAATAGTAATTAAATTAAAAATAATTATTTATCTAAATAAATAAATATTATTAATATTTTGCAAATTAATATTAAAGATAATTAAAGATAATTAATATGACTGGTTTCATATTAAAATATTAAAATAAATTTTTTTAAATAAATTATAATATTGCTAATTATTAATTATATAGATTAATTAATAAGTTAATATAATTCATAATAGATTATACTAAATTAATATTATTCAGTTATAATATTTTTACTAGTTATTAACTATACAGATTAACTTTGATTAATCTATTTGATTTAATTATATAAATAAATTAGATTTAATATTTAAAATTAATATATATTATAGTATTAAATATAACTAGTAATTTTAATAATTATTTATAAATTAATTAAATATTTAATTATTATTTAATTCATTTAATAATTGTATAGATTATATAATTTAGTATAATCTATACAGTTATAATATCTATTTAAATTTATTATTTAATTTTAATAATATCAAATAACCATATTTATTAACTGTATTATTTAATTTTATATTAATTTAACTAATATAAATTAATTAAAATATATAAATTATTAATTATTAAATATTTAATTTATTAATGATTATATTAATTTATTAATATTAATAACTATATATTTATTGAATTAATTGATATAAATATTAAATAAGTTAATTTGATTTGAAATAATTATGGTTAAAATTAATTATTAAAATAAATCATTATTAATGTCATTAACAATACTAATTTATTAATATTTAAAAAATTAATCAGTAAGAGATTTTAAAAAGTAAATCTGCTTACCAAACCATTTCAAATAGTTTTAACTATTTTTAAAATTATCTATTTCGAATTGTTATAACCTTTTATTTTATCATCAAACAATTGGATTTGTTTTATACTATTTTATTCAGAATAAAATAAAACCAATTTAATAATATTTTGGTACTTAAGAACCAAGAAAATTAAAAAATAAATCTAATTGCCAAACCAGTTAAAATAGTTAAGACTATATGAATGATTATCTATTTCTAATCGTTATGACCTTTTCTTTTATCATAAAACAATTGTTTTGTTCATACAAGCTTATTTGGATTAAAATAATATTAATTTAATAATATTTCAAAAATTAATAACTAAGAGATTTAAAAAATAAATTTGTTTACCAAATCAGTTCAAATGGTTAAGACTATTAGAATAATTATCATTTCAAATCGTTCTTATTAATTATTTAATATAATAGAATATTAATTAATTAATATTATTAATTATCTAAATATTAGTTTGATAAATTATACATAACTATTATTCAATTGTTTAATAAAATAATATTATTATATAATTAAATTAATAGTATAATTATATATTATTTATTATATTATAATAAATATTTAATTTAAATATTTAAAATATAATAATATTATATAATTATCCTAATAATATTAATCATTATGTTAATAATATTAAGAAATTATTAATATTAATTAAATTATAAATTTCGTATTTTTAATTTATTTTAATTAAATATTAATTATTATAAGCTAATTGAACATTTAAATATTAGTTATTTAATAATTATCAATTATATGAATAAATTATCCAAATATTATAATAATTATAAGAATATTAGTTACAAAACATTCAAATAGTTTTTAATATTCTCTTTAATAATAATTAATTTAAAAATTATTCTAACTTATTAAGCTAATAGTTAATTTATTTACACATTAATAATAAATATTAATTATTTATCATCAATATTAATAATTTTTATTAATATTTAATTCAATTAATATAATATAAGTTTAAATTATTAAACTAAAAATGATTAATATTTTTATAATATTAATAATTTATCCAAAATAAAATAACTATTTTATTTATAAATTATAATTATCTTCGATTATTATTAATTATTTTATTAATATAAATTAATTTAATTATTTAAATATATTACAATAATTATTATATTTATTTATCTATCAATATTATTATTTTGATTAATACTATAATTAATAACTATAATATTAATAATTATTTATTTATTGTAAAACTAAACCTATTATTAAATATACATAAATCTATATTTATATATTTATATTATTATTAAGAATAATTAATATAATAATTAAATTAAATTATTATATAAATTTATTACTATAATTATAAATAATAAAATTAATATGTCAATTATATATTATAAGATTATAATATTTATTTAAATAATAAATAATTATAAATAAGGTATACTAATTTATAAATAATAACTATAATATAATTATAAGTATAATATTATAATATTTTAATTAATTTAATAATATTTATAATATATTAATATTTATACTAAATAAATAAATTATAATGCAATTTAACACTATAAATTAATAATAATTATATTATTTGATAATTATTTCATATTTTTGTTCATAGAAAGCTTATTTGAAATAAAATAATACTAATATAATAATATTTTGAAAATTAATAACTAAGAGAATTAAAAATAAATTTGTTTATCAATCCAGTTTAAATATTTAAGACTATAATAACAATTATCTATTTCAAAACATTATGACTTTTTGTTTTATCATAAAGCAAAATTTTCAATTCATACTAGCTTATTTGAAATAAAATAAAATAAATTTATTAATATTTCAAAAATTAATAAGTAAGAGATTTAAAAAAAATTATGTTTACCTAACCAATTCAAATAATTATGACTATTTGAACAATTATGCATTTTAAATCCTTATGACCTTTTGTTTTGTCATAAAACAAATGTTTTTGTTCATATAAGTTTGTTTAGAATAAAGTAATACTAATCTACTAATATTTTGAAAACTAATAAGAGATTTAAAAAATAAATCTATTTATCAAGTTAGTTAAATTATTATGACTATTTAATAAATTATTTATTTTAAATCGTTATAACTTTTTGTTCTGCTATAAAATAATTGTTTATGTTCATACCAGCTTATGCAATAAATTAATTATAAATAATACTAATCTAATAATATTCTAAAAATTAATAATTAAGTAAGTTTATTATTTAAATAGTACATCTTAATAATAACTATTTGAATATTATTCTAATTTTATATTAATAATTATTATGAATTGAATTAATAAATAAATATAATTATAAATATCTATAATTATAATACAAGAATAGAATTCTTAATAGTATAATTATTAATTAACTAATTCCAAATAAGCTTTACTTGTTTATATAAAATTGAAAAATTAATTATAATTTTTGTTTTTAAACAAAATATATTAATATAATTAAGTAAATAATGTATTTATTATTAATAATTTAATAATATTGTATAATATATTATAATTATATTATTTATATATAATATTAATAAATATTAATATATAGTATTATTATTAATGACTATAATAATAATTAATATTTGAATTATATGAAGGAAATCTTATTGTATAATATTGACTTGTTAATATTATATAATTATATATTATACTATATTTATAAATGAAGTTACTATTTATCAATTAACTATTTATTATAATATTTTTAATATTAATTATAACTAATTATAATACTAATTAACATTAGTATAATATTAATTATTATAATACTTATATTATATCTATATAATAATAAAATAATTAATATTTTAAATAACTAATTTTATAATTATATATAATATTAATAATAAATTAGTATTATTTTATTTTGAATAAGCTTATATTAATTGATATAATATTTTCAATTATATATAACTAGTAATTATTACAAATACTAATTATTACAATATTATTTATAAATTAGTATAAATTATAATAATATTATTATTATACTAGTAAAATAATAAATTATTAATAATAAAATATTATATTATTTAGATTATACCTATTTTATTATTTTAATATAAATAAAAATATTTATTTCAAAAGGTCATAATTATAATTATATAATATTATAATAGTTTTATTTAAATACTTCGTTATAACAAAGTATAATCTTTATTTAATATTTTATTTTTAAAGTAACATGTTATATAATTTATTTAATAACTATATTAATTAAATAGTTTTATATAAGATGAACTATAGTTATAATTACTATTAAGACAATAAAATAATTGGAATAGTATATATTATAATTTATAATATTTGATTTTTTGATTATACTAATATTTTAAATTCAAATATTTAAATAATTATAATTATTTATATTATTAATCTTAACTTAATTAGTATAACTAATAATATTACTAATTATATATATAATAATATTTATTATAAATTTAATATTTAATAGTTATATAAATATTAATTATAATATTTTATATATATATCATTATATATAATGATAATTGACCAATTAAACCAAATTTAATTATAATCTAAATATTAGATTAAATAATAATTCAATTAAAATTTATAATACGATGTGTTATTAATTATTTATTGCAATAAATTTAGTTAATTTAGTTAATTAAGTTATCCATATTTAAGTAATTGAATTTAAAGATAATCACAATTGTTTTGTGATATTACGGTAGTAATATATACGTAGGGTATATAGTAATTTTGTTATATTATTAACTATTATAATTTAGCTTATCATATATCCTAATATTATTATATATTATTAATAATTAATAATTGGTTTGAATAATTTGTTACAGAATTAATATTAATTTAGTTATATATAACATATGGCTTGATATGTGAAATTTTAATATTTAATATAATCAATTAATAAATTTATTAACTAAATTTATATACTTATAGAAAATATTGTATATAATAACTGTTGATAAAAAATTATCAAATATAAATAGTATTTGTTATAATTTTAATTAATTATATAATATATAATTTTAATTTAATCTATCCTTATTATTTAAATAATAATTAATTTATTAGATATAATAAATATAATAATATTTATTTTTTTATGAAAATACTAATTAATACTTAATATTATAATTAATATTACAAATTATTTAATCTGTAATATATTAATTATTAATATTATAATAATTAGAAGTTATAGATATAATGTTTTTAATAATTATATTTAATCTATTTAAAAAATTATATTTATAATATATGTATTGGAGTTTGTATTAAATTATAAATTATAAGTTATAATAATAACTAGTAAATATATAAGATATATTAATTATTTTATATATATAATAATTATTATTATTATTAAAATTATTTATTAAATAAACAATTTAATTAATAATATTATCTAATATAATATAATTTTATTAATTATATTATACTTAATTTATTATTAAATAATAATATTATTTAAATTAATTTAAATAAAGATTAAAATTATTATTAAATAAGTTATTTATTAATAAATATTGTTACTCATAAAATATTAATAAAAACTATTTAATTAAACTACTAATTAATAATAATATTATTAAGTTATAATAATCTCTATTTTAGAATTAGTTTTAAATATATTTAAAAATTTTATTATATTGTATTATTATATAATTTAGTATTTTATCAAATAATTATATTATTTTAATAATAAATTCTTTGCTTAACTTATATGCTCGATAGTTAAGAAAAATAAATTAAAAATAAAATAAAATATATAAATTATTTATTATAACTAATATAATCTATATTAGTTATAGTATAATCATTTTAATCTACCATAGCTTTCATTAAAATTTTCTCTACAGCAACTGCAAACCAATAGCAGTTATCCACCATTGTCATTTGCATCCACATTAACAAGAGCTCATGGCTTTCTCTTTTTGTCATATATTTTTGCATTAGTAGATATTCAAACCGACTCTAATGATGAATTTCTGTTGGAATGCAATAATATGCAAAATCAATTTGCAATCAAGGAAAAATTGTCATAGGGTATCAACATATATTATTTATATATTAATATTCATAATTAATAATTTTAATATTTGTTAATTATACTATTAATTATTATGTTTAATTATATTTAATTATTTATAATATAATTAAGCTATTAGATAAATGTTAATATAAATATTTATTATATATTAATATTAAAAAAATTATTAAATATTAATAATTAATATGCATGTATTATAATATATCATAATTATATATTTAGTTATATATAATAATTTGGTATAAGTAATTAAATTATAATAAAATTTAATTAAATTATGATATATTAGTTATAATAATTATCTAATATATAATTAAGCTAATTATTAGAATTAATAAGTAATTAAATTATTTTATTTTGAATAAGCTAGTAAGAATAAAAATATTAATATTATTAATTCTATTATTTATAATAATATGAATATATAATTATTCATATTAATAATAGTATTAATAATATTTAAATAAAATATTAAATTAATTTAACTAATAAATTAGATATTATTATACTATAATGATAAATTGACTCAATATATTATAAATAATTATTTTATTTTATATAGTATTGTTGGATTATGGGGTCCAGTAGTCTCCCTTAGGGACTCGGTATGTCAATTCATTTAGGTGGGGTATCCCATGGTGGATCGAATTCTGATGTATGGCAACCCAACCTGTTGAGGCCCAATGGGTGAGGTATCCCATGAAGGCTTTGCGAAGCCCCTTATGTCCACCTGTCGCTTAGAACAGGGCTTTGCGCTACCAAAAGAAAATAAGGAAATAGAGTTGTGCCTTCACTATCAACTATAGCTTTCGGTGTAGTGGTAAACGCTTGATCCTAAAAATTGGTATCAGAGCGAGGTTGCAAGTTTGAGTCCCGCAGGTGCCGCTGGGGGGGAGATTGTTGGATTATGAAGTCCAGCAGTCTCTTTTAGGGACTCGGTATGTCGATTTATCTGGGTGGGGTATCCCATGATGGATCAGATTTCGATGTATGGCAACTTAACCTGACGAGGCCCATGGGTGAGGTATCCCATGAAGGCTTTGCGAAGCCCCTTATGTCCACCTGTCGCTTAGTACGAGGCTCTGCACTACCAAAAGAGAATAAGAAAATAAAGTTGCACCTTCACTATCAACTATAGCTTTTGGTGTAGTGGTAAGCGCTTGATCTTGAAAACTGGTATCATTGGCCTTGAATTGATTAAGAGTTTTGATTTGACAAAATAAAAATTTTCCAAACTTGTTTCAATCTTGTCTAAGCTTAAATTGAACATTTTTCCACCTTTCTATCTTGCCAAAACTTATTTGAGAACCAAAACATGATTTATGCAAGTTTTGATAGAAGGGATCGATCTTGTTTTAAACTAGAATTGAAAGTTCTCAAGATTTGGCAAAAACCGATCGATCCCTTCCCTGTAGGGATCAATTTATTGGGGTTTCAAGCTGAATGGATCGATCACTTTTTCATACAGAAGGTTTATGTTGTGCAATTTTCCAAAAAATGGATCGATCCCCTCTTAAAGGGATCGATTGGTTGCTCAGATAGAATGTTCCCAGTTAGAAAAGCCAAAAAAGGGATCAATCAGGTAAGGCAAATTAGGCACAAAATCGAGATTCTCAATAGAACCAATCGATCCCTATGACAAGAGATTTTCGATCCTCATTAATGGCTAACAATCCACAGCTCTTGCAACATACTTTTCCTAACTATAAATCAAGTTCACTTGCAGACAGAATATACGAGTCAGGAAACTTATTGCATTCACCTACTAATTTAACTCAAGCATTCAAAGCTGTTTGAAGTTAGAAAAGTGCAGAATTCATATCAGTTTTTCTCTATTTTGTTGTCTATACCACTGTGTACTTCAAATTAGCAAACACCCAACCTTTGAGAGGTTCTTAGAGTTTGCAAAATACTTCATATCTTTGTATTGTGAGTTTGTGAGCTTAAGGGAGAGGATAACCCTTAAGAGTATATTGTGTTGAGTTTGTAAAGCTTAGAGAAGCTTGGTTGTAATCTTCAACACTTATAATGGATTGAACTCCTTGGCAAGAGAGGCTAAGGGAGAGGACGTAAGTGCCTAAGAAAGGACCGAACCTCTATAAATCTCGGTGTTATATTTTCTATCCCTATCTCTCATTTACTTTCAATTATTGTGTTTAATTGTTTAGCAAAATTTGTGCTTATTGAATATTGTTTTTCAAAAATTTATTAAAACCAATTCACCCCCCTCTTGGTTTATTCCAAATCTTTGAGCTAACAAGTATTAATTATAAATAACTATATAACCAGTAAACTTATTATTACTAATTTAAATAATATATTAATCTAATTACTAAACCAGTTTAAATAGTTAAGACTATATGAATGATTATCTATTTTAAATCATTATGACCTTTTATTTTGTTGTAAAACATAAATATTTATATAGTTAAATTATATAATAATTTAATAATTTATACATAATATATAATTATATTTAATAATTAAATAATTTACTATATAATAATATATGAACAATAAATTTATAACTAATATATAAATTGAATTAATATGGATAACTAGTTCAATTAGTTATAACAATTTGAACATTTATTTATTTCAAATCATACTAAATTAATAATTTGTTAATCAATTTGAATCGTACCTTTTGTAATTTAAACTTTTTAAAAGTTTTTTAATTGAGTTGTCATAAAACAACAGCTAAATAATTAGAAAAATATTACCTTTTAAATCTCTCAGTTATTAATTTTTTATATTTGAAATCTTACAATTCAAATATTCATAACTATTTGAATATTATTCTAATTTAAGTTTAAATTTGTTTAATTTAAAAATTAAATATTTAATTTCTATAATAAATTTATAGTTAACAATATATTTTAACATCATTATTATAATATAAATATTTAAATATTTAAACTATATTTAATTTTATTGAATTAAATTGATATAATATATATACCATAAATATTATTTTATTAATACTTATAATATTTAAATTATGCAAATCATTTAAGTACATGACTAATATGCTAACAATTTATATATAATATAATATAATTATATATTATAATTAATATTTATTTAATATTAATAATAAATATTAATAATTAATTTATTAGTATATCTCTATAATTTATTTAAATAAATTAATAAATTAATTTAATATAAAAATTATATATTAATAATTATATATATTATTAGATTTATAATATACAATATTATTATAATTATGTAATAAACAATAGTATTATTTATTTTATAGTTATTATAATATTATAAAAATAGTATTAAGTTATTTTATAAAATTATTATATATATTATAATGTTATATATTATAATAATTTTATATTATGTTAAAACAATAATTTCTATTATGTTACTCTTTAGTTTTTGGAATATTATTTTTAAATATTAATAATATTAAATTTATATATATGATTAGTTATTATTTAAATTATATTTGAATTAATATACTATTAATATTACTAATTAACATTAAGTCTTGATAATATATTGAATTATATATTATTAATTATACTATTGTTCAAATAGTATATTATAAATTATAAATAATGTCAATTTATTAATATTAGAAATTATTCAAATATAATCATAAATTATAATAATATAATATTATTACCATAATATGAGATTATATAAATTTATTATTATATATAACTTAATAAATATAATGATATTAATAATTAACAATTGTTTTATAAAATTAATTATAATTAATATTTGATATAGTTTATAAACTATTTTAAAATAAATTGTATAATGATTAATTAATTTATTATATAATAATATAATAATTAACAATTGCATAGTTAATACAATAATAATAATAAATAAATAATAGTATATAATTTAATTATAATTAAATTTATAACTTATATATAATAATTTGTTAATAATAGTGAAATAAATGCGTTAATATAATTATAACTTATTTTATAAATTATTAATTATTAACATAATATAAACCAATTTGTTTAATAACATAAAATAATTATTATTATTTATAAATAATAATTAAAGATAATTAATTCAAATTTATTGTTATAATTATTTATTATAACTAATATAATAATTTGATTATAACTGATTATTTTAAATCACTTATTAATTTTTGAAATATTAATAGATTAGTATTACTTTATTTTGAATAAACTTATATGAACAAAAACATTTGTTTTATGACAAAACAAAAAGTAATAATGATTTGAAATATATAATTGTTCAAATAGTATAATTTTTTGAATTGGTTAGGTAAACATAATTATTTTTTAAATTTCTTATTTATTAATTTTTTAAATATTAACAAATTCATTTTATTTTACTTCGAATAAGCTAGTATGAATTGAGAAATTTGTTTTATGACAAGACAAAGATCATAACGATTTGAATTAGTTTGGCAAACAAATTTATTTTTTAAATCCCTTAGTTATTAATTTTTTTAATATTATTAGATTCATATTATTTTATTTTGAATAAGCTTGTATGAACAAAAATAATTGTTTAAATAGTCATAACTATTTAAATTGATTTGGTAAACAGATTCATTTTTTAAACTCTTATTAATTTTTGAAATTGTTAATTGTTTAATATTTATACAACTATTTGAATATTATTCTAATTTAAGTTTCTATTAAAAATTGTATCAATTATTAATAATTAAATTATTAGTATATAGATATATTATATTTTAATTTTTATATTATAAATATATGTTTAAATATTATAATATATAATATTTATATTAACCAATAATATTAATAATTAAATTAATACTATCTAATTTAATTTAAATTATAATAATATAATTATAATTTTATATAAATTAAAAATTGGATATTTATATAATGCTATAATAATTAATTATTTTATATATTAATTTAACTTATTAATATTATCATAATTTATAATTGTATTAATTATAAAATTAATACATACTTTAATAAATTATATTATATTAATATAATTTTTAATAATAATATATTTAAATTTAATAATTTAACTTTAGAAATATTAATAAATTATATAAATATATAATTATTTATAATTATAAAGTAACTATTCAAAATATATAATTATTATTAAATTATGTAAATTAGTATTAATTTATTAAAAAATATTTAAACAAAAGTAATAAATTAGTACTATTATTAATAATAAATTATTTCATAATTGCAACAATTATCACTATTTAAATTTTTTATTATTCAATTAAGAATGTAATAAATAATGTTATAATAATCGATATAATAATAAGCTATTATTTAATTAATTTGAAGTAGATAATAGACAATTATTCATTTGAATAATTATACCTAATATTGATAATATTATTTGTAAACTGTATATTAATTAGTTATAATATTATTTATTATAATATAGATAATATATTTTCAAAAATTATTTACTGCAAATAATAAATTTTATTATTAATTTAGTAGTAATAATTGTATAATAATAAATTTAATTATTTAGTTATAATTAAATAGTTTTAAAGGTAATAAAAAATATAATATATTCTTTATTAATATATCATAATATAGAGCATTTGTTTATAATATAAAATTAATTCATTTAATTATATAAATATTTGTTTAATTAATAAATTGTTGTTACTAAAATAGATAATTATTTTAATCATTTTAATTATTTGAACTAGTTCTGCAAGTAAATTTATTTTTTAAATCTGTTACTTATTAATTTTTGAAATATTATTAATTAATAATATTTTTAATCGAATAAATAAATAAATTATTCATAAATTTATATAACTATTAATATAAATTTACAATTTATATTA
This sequence comes from Durio zibethinus, assembly GCF_002303985.1. The sequence continues at coordinate 11,154 of NW_019167947.1, read as the reverse complement.
AAATTATAAATTTAATACATAATTATAAATATATTGATATTATATAAATATTAATTAATTAAAAAAATAATACTAATCTAATAATATTATGAAAATTAATAATTAAGAGATTTAAAAAATAAATTTATTTGTTGAACCAATTCAAAGGGCTAAGGCTATATGAATAATTATCCATTTTCAAATCGTTATATTCTTTTATTTTATCATAAAACAAATGATTTTGTTTAGAATAAAATAATATTAATTTATTAATATTTTAAAATTAATAAGAGATTTAAAAAATAAATTTGTTTACCAAACTAGTTCAATTAGTTATAAAATTTAACAATTATTTATTTTATATTGTTATAACATTTTGTTTTATCATAAAACAATTATTTCTATTGATATAGTCTTATTTAGAATAAAGTAATGCTAATTTATTAATATTCTAACAATTAATAAATAACGAATTTAAAAAATGAATATGTTGGCAAGACCATTGCAAATAGTTATGACTATTATAATTATAATTATTTAATAAATACAAATATTACAAAATTTTTACAGTTATTATAAATTTAATTAAATAAATTAGGACATCTAAGTGACAATTGTACAATTATTTATTTAAATATATATTAATATATTATGTTATATAAAATATCTAGTTATTATATTATAATAAATAAATAAGTTAAATAATTTATTTGTTTTTATTTAATTATGTTTTAATTTCTATGTTATACTTAAAACTAAATTATTATATCAGATTTATTACCAATAGTTATTAATATTAATAATATTAATCAATAAGTAATTAATAATTTAAAAAATATTATATAAATTAAAAATGATTATAATATTTGAATTTATATTATTAATTATTATATAATGATATTGTTTATCAAATATTATTTGATATATTATTTGTAAACATTTATCATTGTTTATTAAAATTAATATCTAATTTTGTTTATGCATCCTAATCCAACACATCTCATAAACTCCCCCTTAATTTATGCATGCTAATCCAACACATCTCAACAAACATATGTTAGTCAAATATATCATATAAGCACAATCAAACATATGCATATCAAGCACAAGCAAATTTGTCCATATGATATTTCTCCCTTTTTTTGTCATAGCAAAAACGCATGAGCAAATTAATGAGCAAATAAACAAAAAGAGGCATCATTAATAAATATATTCATAAAACATTTCTCCTCCTTTTTGTTTATTCTCTTTATACCAAATGTTTAAGCTCCAATATCAATTGCTATAAGCATACAAGAAGAGATATCTCTAAACTCTCTCCCCTTTTTGTCATTTCAAAAGAAAGAGAAATCAATTTAAGGCATGGGACAAATGCTTGATACCAATAATATCAAGAGTATTTTGAATACATGTAATCAAATGTAATATGCACAATGAAGTTCGCATACATGTATTCAAGCACAAAAGCATAAGTGTATCCAATTTTAGCATCTTAGCACAAGTTATCAAATTTACTACATGAAATTTATGAGCAAAGGATAATGAATGATATGCAATCTACTCATAAATCATGTTATCATAAGATGTGCTTAGAACCTAAAACATCAATAGCAATTAAGCATAAATTCAAGCACATGCATACAAGCTCATGCCAATTGTTATGGATACCAATTGTTATCACAAAACAAATCAAGCAAAATTGTATTCTAAGATTGCTCCTCATTTCAAAATAAGGATTAATCAATTTAAGGCACTCACAATTTTGGATGAAAGGTACAAGCTATATTAAGGATAGGCATATACATAAACAAGTGTTAATGACAGTTAAAAAATTCTTTAGCAATTTTATTCAGCAACTTTCATAGAGCACACATATTTCAAACATATGAAAGATTCATTTAATACATGCATAAATGATAATAGTAATCTTTCATAAGCTATCCTATCCAAATAAGAACCAAAAGCTTATATGTACTTAATAAAGCATGAATACTAATGAGCAATAAGATTCAATTATCATCATGTCATAACAAAGATTATTCAAGCATTTTCCAAACATGATGAGCACATATGCTATAACAAAGAAATAATGAAAGCATAATTATTCAATTATAATCCAAATTATTTCAATGCAAAGCAATGTACTTAACTCAAACATTTGCAAGTTTTCAATCAAAATCATACAAGCATATGCAAAATACATACAAGCATTTAGGCACAATTTGGTACATGCCATCTCAATCTCAATCAATGAAAATGTATAAAAATTTCAAATTGTAAGTTCATAATTCATAGTCCATGAGTCAAGGCAATTGAAAGATCAAGAAATCAATATATTCAACTCATATTCATGTTCAAAGATTCAAACAAATATTCATGCAATAAAAACTAGTAATTAAAGCATTCAAGAACTAGGCATGAATATCAATGAAGGTGAGTTAATCAATCCAAGCTTTCAAACATATTAGAACAATATCTACCAAGTGGCTTAGTGATTAATTTGTGCAATGTGTTCATATGTTCTAGCACAATATGTCATTTTTGCACACAATCAAAGCAAGCATTTATCAAATCATGCATTAAACATTATAAATCATAGGCACATAGCATAGATTTAATACAATTACCTCCCTCCTTATCAAGCTATATTGTTGTGCTCATTGTAGTTGAGTAAGGCTTTGAATCCTCCATTCCACATCATTTGAGCTAGTCTTTGATGTACTTGGGCTTGATTGATGAGGATGACATGCTTTATTTGCTATACTTGAAATTCCAAAAATGTAGGCTTATTTATGTTCATTTCAAGTTCTCCTAGCATAGACTTAAAAAATATTCTTGACAAAAGATTTTCATTAGAAGCATCAAGAAAATCAATTGATAAAAATTATACCAATTGTTAGAAAACAATTCCAAATTCTAAGTCATTATAGGCAAAAGAAACTTTATTCACTAAGCACAAGTTGCCAATTGCAAGGGAGATATATACTTAAGATCGAGGCCATATATCAATTTAAACATCAAATAGCACAAGAATGACACTAAAGCAAAAGTTCTCATATAATGTGCAAAAATCAAACCTTTTAGATCATTCATGAATACAAAATAGACACATTCAATATTCATATATATTCAACAAATCACCAAGGAATATATCAAAATAAATTTTAGGCCATATGAAAACTAAAAACTCAAGGAAGACATATTTATCATCAAGAACATATTCAAGAAAATTTTAGCACAAAAGCATAAATATGTCTACACAAATTATAGGCCATAATTAACAATGACTTAAGCTAAAAATAAGCATCATAAGAAATTCATTTACTTAAGTCATGTTGTAAGCATGTCAAGTAAAGATAAATAATATTTATCACATAAGCATACACTTGACAAGAACAAATAGATGAACTAACAACATATTTCATTTACAAACAAGTAGTTCATCATATTCAAAATCACAAATCATGAGACATATCAATTGTGCACAAAGATCCAAAATATTTCATAAAATCAATCAAACATTTAAGCACAAAAATAAGCATATTTAGCAAAATATCTTTCACAATCAAGATACAAACAATTCAAGCATTTTAAACCACAAGCATTAAGGTCAAATCGAATTAATCATCATATGAGCACATATCATGACCAAAAACATAAATGAACAAAAAATCAATATATATCTTTTAAGCACATAAAGTTCATCAATTCATCAACACAAGAGAAGAAATAAATCTTGAATTCATAAGGACAAAGAATTAAAGCATATTTCAAGATTATTTAAAAAAAAATAAAAAGATGAACAATCAAACATCAATATTTATGATTTAAGCACAAGATGATCATCAATTTCTAAAATCACAAATCAAGAGTTAAGACAATTATGTCTAACACAATCAAGTTTAAAGAATTCACAAGGTCCAAGCATTATAATCAAATTGAGCAATTTTAAATAACATGGTCATATAAGCATGTTCAACATTTACAAGTCAATATGCATAAAAATCCCAAAAATCATTTTCATCATGCTAAAATCATTTAAAGAAGTATATTTATGCAAAATACCATAGGATAAATCATTCAAAGCTTAATATGTCTAGGGTTTTGATTTTTTGCACTATAAAACTAATTTTTGCTTGAAATATACCTTAATAAATCTCAAAACTAGTCAAGCTCATTTTTAACCAACTTGAACCATTCCAACAAGTTTCAAATGACAAAACAAAGTTGTTCAAGTGGTCATTTAACATTAGAAACAAGAAAATAAAAAAGTCAACTCTTAATCCCCATATTCATCAACAAAATTATGCTCAAGCAATTTAACACCATAATCAATTTCAACAAGCATCTCACACATATTTAAGTGCAAAATAAATGCATATTCAATTCGAGCTCACATTTTTTCAATATTATGCAACATATGTCTTGCAATCAATGTCAACTAAATTTTGCATAATCAATCAAGCATTCGTAAATTTCATCAAGAATAGGTAACCAAATTCAAATACTCTTCAAATAAAAGTTTAGAGGTTACCCATCTCCATTGTGTGTCTAGAGTATTTAATCTTCATTCTCACATTGTGGCTCCTTGCTTTAGCCCACCTATAAGAGACAATCTCATTTGATTTTTGGTACCCAAATTGCTTTGGGTCCTTGAGAGTTAGTTACCAAGTTTCTTGTTCCTTTAGGAAGCCATACTTGCCTAATTCTAAATAGAACTTTTCTTCTAATATGACAAGTATGTATAGTATGACCATGAAAATTACAAAAATTACATTTAACCATTTTAGCACTTAATCTCTTATCTAAAAATTCTTGTTTTTCATTCATGAAAACATTATATTTCTTTTTCAAATCAAAATTTTCTTTTTCTAAAATTTCATACCTATTTTGAGAGGTTTCAAAATCTATTTTCAATTTTTCATTTTCTTTTTCCAAAGCATTTTTTGCATTCATTAAAAACTCATTCTCTACATTCAACTTTGAAATCATTTTCTTACATTTCCTCTTCATTGATTCGCATTCAACACATAGCTCATTAAAAGCATTTTGCAATTCATCAAAAGTATATGAATTTGAATCAATAGAATTAGAGGTTACCTTTGGATCTTTAAAAGCCATGAGACATGATGCATTTCGGTTGGATTGTTGTCTTTCATGTATTTCATCCAACTTCTCCCATATCTCATTTGAGGTTGGACATTTTGATACCAAGTTGAATTTGTGGGAGTCAAGAGCTCCATATAATAAGCACTTGGCCTTGGCATCATCCTTCACTTGTCTCATGTAGTTTGCATCATTTGAAAGAATTCCAAGCCCTTTTTCAACCACATTCCAAGCTCTAAAATCTTGGGCCGTTATGAACATCTTCATCTCCATTCATAAAATTCAAATTTATCAACCATGGGAGCTTCGAGGACTTCTTCACCATCTTAGAACCAAAATTAAGCCATAGGATCTTTACTCAATGTGGTTAAACCTACAAAGAAAGACCAAAGCTCTGATACAAATTGTTAGCTTTATAGGTGAGATGGTGATCCAAAAGGGGGGTGAATTAGATTTTCCAAATTCTTCCCAAATAAATGATTTCAATATAATTAATGAAAATTAAAACAATAAGCACTTTTGATGAAAATATAATGCTAACAATAATAATTAATGAACCTAAAATCAAATATAAACAACAATAAATTGTAAGGAGATATGGATAGAGAAATCAAACACAATAATTTATAGAGGTTTGGTCTTTCTTCACAAGGCACCTATATCCTCTATCTTGATTGTCCACACCAAGGCTTCAATCCACTAATTGAAGAAAAATTCTTACAAGATACAAGCCTATCTTGTACTAAATCTCTATCTTTTTTTCAAGGCTTAGATAGCAACCTCTACCCTTAAATATCAAGAGGATACCTTACCTCTTGTATATCAAAGGTAATTTTGTAAACAATTGACCAACCTCTCTAAGGCTAAGTGTTTGTTAAGTTTAAATACAAGAAAATGATGAATGAACAACAAATATAATTTGGATACAATAAATACAAAGATATGGACTTTGAAGCTTTAAAAACTCTTGATTTTTTGAGAGAATGAAAATATGGCTTATTGGCTCTTGCTCTCTTGATACATCAATCTTCTTGGTGTGTTGGAGTACCCAATTTATAGAGAAATTGAAGAAGTAGCCGTTGGGGAAGCTTGGGAAGTAGCCGTTGAATGCATGAAAAAAAAAGCCGTTGGTGTGATCCCGCCCAGAACCGATCGATCCCTTCCTTAAGGGGATCGATCCCTTGCCTGGGTGATTAATCCCCTATGTGGGAGGATCGATCTCTTTTTTGAAAATTCAGTCATGGGAGCATTCTGTTTGAATACCAATCGATCTCTTCTAGAGGGGATCGATCCTGTCAATGCTGGATGGTAGTTTTCCGTTTTGCACTCTACTTACTAATTTGATCATAACTTGAGTTATACAAATCCAAATCATAAAATGTTTAAAGATTTAGAAACTAGACTTAAAGGGATTTCTATCCATATAAAGTCATCACCTAATTCACTATGTACGAATTATAGTGAATTTTCAAAATTACCCCTTATGTAGTTTTTTTGACAACTATAGAGTGTCTAGTAAAAATTCAAAATCTTTTCTTAGAAAATTTGGATTTTGATTTTGTTTGATCCATTAGAAAGTAGACTCAAAGATCTTTCCAACCATATAAAATTCAAATATTAAAACTTTGTGAATTAATACAAAAAAATGAAAGAAGTTCAATGTTAGAAAACTTTATTCTTGTAAAACAACTTTCTTAAGTTAATCTATTTCTCAAAACCAATATTATCAAAATTGTATTAAGTCCAAAATAAATAAATTCACTTTAAAAAAAACAATTGGACTTTATTTAAGCTCAAATAAATAATCTTTAAAGATAGATTTGGTTTGAGAAATATGAAACCAAGAAAGGTTTGTTTACACTTTGAAAATCATATTATTTATTTAGTACCAAAATATAAAACTTAAGAACATGTACTAAATAAATATTTTTCAAAATCTTGATCAAGCTTATTTACCTTAATGTTTTGTCATTTCAAAATAAGAATCAATTCAAGGCTAACAAATTATTTATATAGCCTTAACCATTTGAAGTGGTTTGGCAAACAAATTTATTTTTTAAATCTCTTAGTTTTTAATTGTCAAAATATTGTTTGATTAGTATTATTTTATGACAAAATAAAAGGTTTATAACAAATTGAAATATATAATTGTTCAAATAGTTATAATTATTTAAACTGGTTCAACAAATAAAATTATTTTTTAAATCTCTTACTTATAAATTTTTAAAATATTAATAAATTAGTTTTATTTTATTACGAATAAGCTTGTATAAGCTGAAAGAATTGTTTTATAGCAAAACAAAAGATCATAACAATTTAAAATAGATAATTATTCATATAGTCTTAACTATTTAAACTGGTTTAACAGACAAATTTATTTTTTAAATCTCTTAGTTATGAATTTCTAGAATATTATTAATTTAGTATTATTTTATTTTGAATAAATTTATACGTACAAAAATAATTATTTTATGACAAAACAAAATATTATAACAATTTGAAATAGATAATTTTTCAAATAGTCATAATTATTTGAACTTATTTGGTAAACAGATTTATTTTTTGAATCTCATACTAATTCTTAAAATATTAATAAATTAATATTATTTTATTTCAAGTAAACTTATACATTCAAAAATAATTGTTTTATGACAAAACAAAAAGTACTAACAATTTTATTTCAAATAAGCTTGTATGTTGAAAAATAATTGTTTTATGACAAAATGAAAGGTAATAACGATTTGAAATAGATAATTGTTCAAATGGCCATAATTATTTAAACTAAGTTAGTAAACTAATTTATTTTTTTAATCTCTTAATTTTCAAAATGTCAAGAAAAGTAGTATTATTTTATTTTGGATAAACTTTTGTGAACTAAAACAATTGTTTTATGACAAAACAAAAATTCACAATGATTTTAAATAGATAATTGTTCAAATAGTCATAACTATTTGAACTTATTCGGTAAACAAATTTAGTTTTTCAAATAGCTTGCTTATTAATATTTCAAAAGTTAATAAATTAGTATTATTTTCTTTCGAATAAGCTTGTATGAACTGAAACAATTATTTTATGATTAAACAAAAGGTCAGAATAATTTGAAATAGATAATTATTCTAATAATCTTAACTATTTGAGCTGATCGGCAAACCACATTTATTTATTAAATCTCTTACTTATTAATTTTTTAAAATATTATTAAATTAGTATTATTTTTATTTGAATCAGTTTATATGATAAAAAATAATTGTTTTATGACAAAACAAAGATCATAACGATTTGAGATTAATATTTGTTCAAATAGTCATAACTATTAAAATTGCTTTGAAAAACAGCTTTAGTTTTTAAATCTCTTGCTTAATAATTTTTGAAATATTAATAAAATAGTATTATTTTATTTTAGATAAGTTTTTATTAACTGAAACAATTGTTTTATGACAAAACAAAATATCAAAATAATTTTAAACAGATAATTGTTTAAATTGTCATATATATTTGAAATTGTTCAATAAACATATTTATTTTTTAAAATCTCTTGCTTTTAATTTTTTGAATGTTAATAAATTAGTATTATTTTATTCCAAATAAGCTTGTATGAACTAAAATAATTATTTTATAACTAAACAAAATGATAAAATGATTGAAATAGATAATTATTTTGATCGTCTTAACTATTAGAACTAGTTCAACTAACATATTTATTTTTTAAATCTTATTAATTTTTGAAATAGTTCAAATATCTATTTGAACTGTTTTATTTCTATTTGTTTGATTTGATAATATTATTGAATGATAATACTCATCTTCAAAGGGAATTTTTGGCATATTAATAAATATTATATTTATATTTAATATTTTAGTTATTAAATATTCATTAATTAATAATTAATTAAATAATGAATATTTTATTAATCATTATTAAATAAATATTTCAATAATAAAAATTATATAACATTTAATCAACATTAATGTAAACATAAAATTCATAATATTATTAATTGTATATATTATATTATTATATATCAATTATAGAATATTTATATTATATAGATACTATAATATTCATATAAATTTAGTAAATAGAAATTATATACATATAATTATTAATTAATAATATATTATTAACTATTAAACAAATTTATTATAAAAAATATATTATATAATTATTATTATAATTTAATAATAGAATATATTAATTAAATTTAATTTATATAATTATTTAATTATAATGTAATATAATAATACATTTGAATACAATTATAAAAATAAATTATAATTAAATAAGCATGGCAATATAGATAAATTATAATAATTGATTATTATTTAACTAATATTAAATAATTATTCAATTATTCTGACCTTTTGTTTAGTCATTATTAAGTATTTGAATTATTATATATAATTGTTATTACTATTTTATCAATTACTTTATTTGTATGATATTATAGTTTATTAATATAATAACATAAATTAATCTTTATAAATTAATACAATAATTATATTTATTGTATTAATAATTTTATTTAATAATTATTTACTTTTAAATAAATGTATTTTATCTAATAATTGAATAATTATTAGATAAATTATAAATATAATTAATAAAATTATTAATATAATAAATATAGTAATTATCATAAGCTATTATTATTATTTATTATTAAATATTTATAATTTAATTTATCTATTTTAATTAATTAATTACATTCAGATATAATATTTATAAATATTTATTATTAAATTATAATTATTTTAATAATTATTATATTATTATTAAATATAATTTAATTATGATCTTCATTTTGTCATAAAACAATTGTTTCTATTCATACCAGCTTATACGGAGTAAAATATTGTTAAACTAATAATGTTTTAAAAATTAATAAGTAAGAGATTTAAAAAATTAATGTGTTTATTGAACAAATTCAAATGGTTAAGACTATAAGATTTATTATATAAGCAATGACACCTTAGTTCAAAGGGAAATAATGCTCATATGAGATCATTTTTCATAGTCACTTTATTTATATATATATATTTAATAACAATTATCATAGTTTTATAGGATGATTTTTTTAATCATATAATAATATGAACATTATTTGTTAGCCAAATTATTAATAATATGACAATTAATAATTATTTAATATTTGAATATTTTATGTAACTTAGAAATCTATTATTAATATTATTTGGATATTATTTATTATTGATATAATAATATATTATATTATATTATTACCATGGATACTAATTAAGTAAATTATGATAATAATTTAAAATAAATAGAGATTAATTAAATATTAGTTATTTAAAATATGCTAATTTAATTAAAGATATAAAAATTAATATCTCTTACTTATTAATTTATTTGAATAATGATTATTATATCTTCAATTATTATAATGATAAACTATTTAAATATTAATAATTGTTTTGTCATAAAACAAGTTAATTAAGTTTATTATTATATAATTATAATAAAAAAATTTTATTATTAATAACAATATTTTAATATTGTTAATTTAAATATACATTTTAATTAATTATTAATTATTAATTTATTTGAAAATTTAAATATTTATAAATTATGAAATATTTCTAAGTTATAATAATTAATTTAATTATAATTTAAATAAATTTAAATTTATATTAATAATTTATAACAATTAAATTTAAATTATGCCTTAATTTAAATTAATTGATTATAATTTATAATAAGTTATTAATATTTGATTAATATAAATATTATATAATTAATTTAGTTATATAACAAATAAAATTAATAGTTAAGTATTATAGTTTATAGTTTAATATAAGTTATTTTATATTAATCAAATTATATAAGATTATATAGATTTGTCAATTTAGTTTATAGTTTAAATAGAAAATTATTTAATTAAATTTTATTTAAATGTTACTTAAATTAAAATCTTAACATAATTATTTAAATGATAATTATTAGTAAATAACTATTAGTTAATCATCTTTATTTATTTATTAATATTAAATTTAATTAATTTAAGTAATATAATAATTAAATAATTACTTAAAATAAATTTTAACTAA
>NW_019167946.1:0-51223 GCF_002303985.1 Durio zibethinus | reverse complement strand
ATGAACTCCGTATGCTTAGACTGGGAAAGAACTCCGTATGCCTATGTCAACCCACGAAACGAGTATGCGAGCGCTCAGCCGGCCAGAAAGGTAGGATGCGCAAGTCAGGGATCGATCGAGGATCGACCGGGTCCTATCTTGCATGCTGCCAATCTTGCTGCCTTTACCCTCGATCTGGTCTGATCTTAGACTAGGAATGAACTCCGTATGCCTAAGCCAACCGATGAAACAAGCGAGCGGGCGGGCACTGTGCTGACCAGAGAGACGGGATGCACAAGCCGTGGATCGATAGGGTGGTAGGTGGGTTTAGGCACATCTTCATATTTTTGCCATGCCAATGCCATTTTTATGGCTTGTAAATTCATACAATGGTCCCTTAAGCCTTCATGTGAAGTTTCATGGCAAGATGACTCGTTTTCTATTTTTCACAATTTTCAAAACTTTTTACGGTTCCAGATTTTTTAAAAATTTTTTCAGAAGGAATTTTGGACCCAAACTTGGTAGACGTGATCCTTGTATTTTTTTTGGCATATACAAAAAAATTCAGCTAAAAATTCGAAGTGTACAGGATTTTGTGACCATTTGAAAAAAAGTGTCCCCATTCCGGACACTTTAATGGCTACAAGCAGCAAACCTGTAAAATCTCAAATGCTCTCAAGGGGGTGTGAGTTCTCGAGGTTTGATGAGGGATAGGGGGCCAATGTAAGGGCCAAGTACCACCACCCATCGCACATCATGTGTGCACACCCCCCGCCCCCCCAATCACCGAAACCCCAATGCCGCTGGTCAAGTTCTCCGGCGATGCTCCGGCAATGGTGCCTCGAGCGAAAAAAAAATGTGACACTAGCACATGCCCGAGCCCAGCATGTGGACCCGTAACCCTCGATCTGGACCAATTTTTCACTGGGAATGAACTCCGTATGCTTAGACTGGGAATGAACTCCGTATGCCTAAGTCAACCCATGAAACGACAGTGCAGGCGCTCAGCCCGCCAGACGGGCAGGATGCACAAGCCGGGGATCGTCTGGGTCCCCCCCAATTGCTGCAGATCTTGCTGCAGCAACCCTCGGTCCCATCCGATCTTAGACGGGGAATGAACTCCGTATGCCTAAGCCAACCGACGAAACGAGCGAACGTGCGGGCACTACGCTGGCCAGAGAGACGGGATGCGTAAACCTTTGATCGATAGGGTGGTAGGTGGGTTTAGGCACATCTTCATATTTTTCCCTACCAACACCATTTTTATGGCTTGTAAATTCATACAATGATCCCTTAAGCCTTTATGTGAAGTTTCATGGCAAGAAGACTCGTTTTCTATTTTTCACGATTTTAAAAACTATTTACGGTTCGGGATTTTTTAAAAATTTTTTCAGAAGGTTTTTTGGCCCCCAACTTGGTAGACGTGATCTTTGTATTTTTGGTGGCATGCACAAAAAAATTTAGCTAAAAACTCGAAGTGTACAGGATTTTGTGACCATTTGAAAAAAGTGTCCCCATTTCAGACACTTTAATGGCTACTGGCAGCAAACCTGTAAAATCTCAAATGCTCTTTAAGGGGGTGTGAGTTCTCGAGGATTGATGAGGGATAGGGGGCCAATATAAGGGTCAAGTGCCAGCACCCATCGCACATCATGTGCGCACACCCCCCACCTCCCCAATCGATGGAACCCCAATGCCGTCGGTCAGGTTCCCCGGTGATGCTCTAGCGATGATGCCCCGGGTGAGAAAAAATACGGCACCAGCACATGCCCGAGCCCAGCATATGCACCCGTAACCCTCGGTCTGGTCCGATCTTACACTAGGAATGACCTCCGTATGCTTAGATTGGGAATGAACTCCGTATGCCTAAGTCAACCCACGAAATGAGCGTGCGGGCGTTCAGCCGGCCAGAGGGGCAGGATGCGCAAGTCGGGGATCGACTGGGTCCCCCTTCGTGCTATCGATCCTACTGCCGCAACCCTCGGTCTGGTCTGATCTTAGACTGGGAGTGAACTCCGTATGCCTAAGTCAACCGATGAAACGAGCGGGCGGGCGGGCACTACACCGACCAAAGAGGCGGGATGCGCAAGCCATGGATCGATAGGGTGGTAGGTGGGTTTAGGCACATCTTCATATTTCTGCCATGCCAATGCCATTTTTATGGCTTGTAAATTCATACAACGGTCCTTTAAGCCTTCATGTGAAGTTTCATCCCAAGACGACTCGTTTTCTATTTTTCACGATTTTTGAAACTTTTTACAGTTCTGGATTTTTTAAAAAATTTTTCAGAAGGAGTTTTGGCCCCACATTTGGTAGACGTGATCCTTGTATTTTTGTTGGCATGCACAAAAAAATTCAGCTAAAAACTTGAAGTGTACAGGATTTTGTGACCATTTGAAAAAAGTGTCCCCATTTCAGACACTTTAACGGCTTCTTGCAGCAAACCTGTAAAATCTCAAATGCTCTTTAAGGAGGTGTGAGTTCTCAAGGTTTGATTAGGGATAGGGGGCCAATATAAGGGCCATGTACCAGCACCCATTGCACATCATGTGCACCCACAACCCTCGGTCCGGTCCGATCTTACACTGGGAATGAACTCCATATGCTTAGACTGGGAATGAACTCCGTATGCCTAAGTAACCCATGAAACGAGCGTGCGGGCGTTCAACCGGCTAGAGGGGCAGGATGCACAAGTCGAGGATTGGCCGAGTCCCCCCTTGCATGCTGTCGATTCTACTGTCGCAACCCTCGGTCCTGTCTGATCTTAGACTGGGAATGAACTCTGTATGCCTAAGCCAATCGACGAAACGAGTGGGCGGGCGGGCACTACGTTGGCCAGAGAGGCGGGATGCACAAGCCGTGGATCGATCGGGTGGTAGGTGGGTTTAGGCACATCTTCATATTTCTGTCGCACCAATGCCATTTTTATGGCTTGTAAATTCATGGAATGGTCCCTTAAGCCTTCATGTGAAGTTTAATGGCAAGACGACTCGTTTTCTATTTTTCTGACTTTTTGAAACTTTTTACGGTTTGGGATTTTTTAACAATTTTTTTAGAAGGTGTTTTGGCCCCAAACTTGGTAGACGTGATCCTTGTATTTTTGTTGGTATGCACAAAAAAATTCAGCTAAAAACTCGAAGCGTACAGGATTTTGTGACCATTTGAAAAAAGTGTCCCCATTTTAGACACTTTAATGGCTATTGGTAGCAAACCTGTAAAATCTCAAATGCTCATTAAGGGGCTGTGAGTTCTCAAGGTTTGATGAGGGATAGGGGCAAATATAAGGGCCAAGTACCAGCACCCATCGCACATCATGTGCGCACAAACCCCCGCCCCCCCGCCCCTCCAATCACTGGAACCCCAATGCCGACGGTCAGGTTCTCCGACGATGCTCCGACGATGGTGCCCCGGGTGAAAAAAAAATACGGCAGTAGCATATGCCCGAGCCCAGCATGTGCACCCGTAACCCTTGGTCCAGTTCGATCTTACACTGGGAATGAACTCTGTATGCTTAGACTGGGAATGAACTCCGTATGCTTAGACTGGGAATGAACTCCGTATGCCTAAGTCAACCCATGAAACGAGCGTGCGGGTGCTCAACCGGCCAGAGGGGCAGGATGCGCAAGCCAGGGATCGACCAGGTCCCCCTCTGCGTGCTGCTGATCTTCCTATCGTAACCCTCAGTCTGATCTGATCTTAGACTGAGAATGAACTCTGTATGCCTAAGCCAATTGACAAAACAAGCCGACGAGCGGGCACTACGTCGGCCAGAGAGGCGAGATGCGCAAGCCGTGGATAGATAGGGTGGTAGGTGGGTTTAGGCACATCTTCATATTTCTATCATGCCAATGCCATTTTTATGGCTTGTAAATTCATACAATGTCCCTTAAGCCTTCATGTGAAGTTTCATGGCAATACGACTCATTTTCTATTTTTCATGATTTTTGAAACTTTTTATGGTTCGGGATTTTTTTAAAATTTTTTCAGAAGTAGTTTTGGCCCCAAACTTGGTAGACGTGATCCTTCTATTTTTGTTGGCATGCACAAAACAATTCAGCTAAAAACTCGAAGTGTATAGGATTTGTGACCATTTGAAAAAAGTGTCCCCATTTCAGACACTTTAATGGCTACTGGCAGCAAACCTGTAAAATCTCAAATACTCTTTAAAGGGGTGTGAGTTCTCGAGGTTTGATGAGGGATAGGGGGCCAATATAAGGGCAAGTACCAGCACCCATCACACATTGTCATAACGGTTTTGAGACCGCCAGATGTAAAAGTGATGTTTTAAAATAGAGAAAAATAAATAAAAAGTGGAGTCGCCACAAATCTTTGTTAGGGTGTGATTGGCCACCCAAAAGTTTATCTTTTTAATAAACTATAAATCGGATTTAAAGTTTATCAAAAAGATAATTTCGATCTACGAAAAACCAGGTTGAGTCTGGGAGTCGATTACGCATGGGGAAGGATTAGCACCCCAACAACGCCCATAAATTGGTACCATTTAACTATGCGCTATTTTCGGTGTTGGATAAAAATGATTTTAATTTGAAATTTAACACTAATTCCCTTACTTGACTAAAATTTTGCTAAAATATTTATTTAGAAATATTGAGAAAATCTTTAAGTTAAAGAATTATCTTAAAATTCTCCAACATCTAGACAGAATTTAAAATAACTCTGTTTACTTAAGATTTAACATAATAATCCATAAAATAAAATAACAATCTTTATAGAAAATAATTGTTAGTGACTCTCCAACGTCTAGGCAGAGTACCAAGAATTATTTCCTTCAGAATGTTATTTTTATTTTATTTTATAATATCATAATTTTTTTAAAAAATAGTACAAATAAAAATTAAAGACAGAATAGTACAAATAAATACTAATAATAACATGCTAATGTGTGTATGTCAATGAATGTTATGTAAAATGAAATGTAATTTAAAAGTTGGATTCTTAAGTATAATAAGACCACCCTAACTCTCTAACATCTAGGCAGAGCTTAGGTGCGACTATTTATATTTAAGCTCCTAATTTACTATTATACTTTTTATTTATTAATCTTATTATTGATGCAAATTAAGAAATCGTGTGAAAAGACTTAACGAAGTAAAATTTTTTAAATACCCCATCATCTAGGCAGCATTCAAGAACAAATTGCTTCAAATAGAATTTTCACACTTGTCTTTAGGATTTTTAGGACTTTGGATTTTAAGAGGTTTTGAATTTTAGGGGATTTTTCGGGGTTTTAAAAACTTAGGATTTTGAAAATTAAAAATTAGTGTTTGAGATTTAAGTAAAACGTGAACATCTCTAAAAATCCCAATCATCTAGGCGGACTTTCGGAGCAAGTTCAATTTTTTTATAATTTTTCAAAACTAATTAAAAATTTCTTATGTGTTTTTTTATGAAAATTTTTCATAATAATTCCCCAACATCTAGGCGGAATTATCTTTTAGAAAAATATTTTTTATTCCCTCCAACATCTAGGCAGGAAAAATAATAATAATAATAATAATAAATATTTTTTTTGAACATTTTTAATATATTTTTAACTATTATTTGTTTTCAATTTTATTATTATTAAAACAATTAAACATTTATTCTAACAAATTTAGAAATTTATCATGCATAAATATAAAAATATATTTAAAATAACAAAAATAATAATATAAAAAATTAAAAAATTAAAAAAAAAAATTTTTACCTGAACCGGACGGGTCAACGGTCCGGTCAGTGCTAGTCTAGATCGGTTTTACGATTCGATAGGTGGTTCAGGCGGTCCAGTGGTTCGGATCGACTCAAACCGGTTCACTGGACCGGTTCAAGGTTGGATAAAGCAGGTTGACGGGTCGATTTGTCCGGATCTCGAGTCGAATCCAGGTCCACGCGCGGATCCTCTTTGGTTAAAACAATGTCGTTTTGGGTCTTTCCCTAAACGACGTCGTTTTGAGTTTTTGCTTTACTATATATAGCTGAAGATTTTTTTTGGTTCATTTGGTTTTTGTTTCAGAAAAAAAAGTGAGAGAAGGAGAGAGAGAGCTGGGGGAAAGGTCTGGCCATCCATCGTTCGGTCGCCGGGCCACCGCTCCGGCCGCTACCTGGGTCACCGCCGACGGTGGTCGCTGGTGATCGAAAAATGCCAAAATACTTCCAGAAGCACTCTTCAACGCACTCTTTCAAGATCTGACCTCCTTTTTGTCAAAAATAGCCTCGATCAACGTAGATCAAGGCTCAAAGTTTCTATTTTCAATTTTTTTGTTTGTTTTGTTGAAGCAAGAGTATCTATTTTCTTGCTTTTTTAGGTAGCTTCGGCATTGGGTTCCTCCTTGCGGTTTTTGTTTTTTTTTTGTAGTTTTTTTTTTACAGAATCTCCCCTTCCTTCTTCTCTGTCCATTTTGGCTTCGCTATGAGCTCTATTTATAGAGTACCAGCCATATGTGTTTGGAGGGAAGGGCATGGGGCTCGATCACGGGATGTAGGTTAAGGTTCATGGTCGCCAAAGAAAAGGATAAAAAGGCCCAAAACAACTATTTAAGGGTATTTGAAACTAAGGATCATTTTTCATTGGAAGGATACACTCTAAGGTATATTCTATTTTGTGCTTTCCACCAATTCATTTCTTTCCCTTTTTTTTTTATTCTTCCTTTCCTTTTTTTTTACACCCTTTCACTGAGTGGATTCAAAACTTTTATGAACTTTTATACTGGGTTTGTGCCCCTATCACATGAGATTCCATTAGACATTCTCATTCTTATCCTTCAAACATATTTCTTTTTTTTTTGTTTTTTTTCGCAAATATGAAAAGTGATCCTTAGTCAGGGTTTATTTTGAAAGAATTCAATCAAGCTCAAAGGGTAACAAGAGATAAAATTTTATTTTTGTGAAGAGATAATGAAAGATGGCCATTTGTCACTTCAAGCATAAACATTTAAATTGAAGACTACTCTTTAGGAAAATGAACTTGGAAAAAGGTTTTTTTCTTTTTAATCTTAAAAATTTTTTTTTGTTTTTTTTTTTTTTCAAAACCTTGACTTTGTCATAACCTTTTTTGGATTTGCTCAAATTTTTTAGTGCATGATGTCATAACCAATTTTTTCTTCTTTTTTTTCTTTTTTTTCTTTTTTTTGTTGTTTTTATTTTTTTTATGCCCTCATAGTTCACACCTAGATTCATTTTGCCAGTAACACGTTTCATGAAAGATGTCCAATTTTAGCAAACCACCCATAATGAAAGTAATTACAAAAGAAGGGTCATATGAAATGGATAAGAAAAAGATTATGTGGGGTAAACATGTTTGAGGTATCAAATGATCTAAGTTACTCCACAAAAAGAGAACAAAAGTGTTAATCATAACTCAAGTTGCCTTAGAGGTAATGAGATATTTCTTTTCTGACAAATATACCTCAAGACAAAGGATCGGGTTAATTTTGGGATAAAAAACTGAAATGGTAGTATGCTTAAGTGTATTTTGGATTTGAAAATTTTGGAACTGCAGCATAATCTTATCATATTCAATTATCGCATTTGAATTCTAAAAAAAAAAGTCATATAGACTTGATTTTCTAGGAACCACACATTTGTTAATGGCTGTTTCATTTGTTCATTGCCTTAGAAAAGAATATTGCCAACAGTATCAGGTGAAAATAAGGTTCACAAATTCGAATTTAAGGCTATCAAGGGGTCATGACTGATGAAATGGGGTCAACTGAATGAGCAAATTGGCATTTAGGTATTTAAAAATTTTCTAATAGTGATCGCCAATTCATCTTAGACTCAATACTTCATTTTTTCTTTTTTCTCTTTTTTTTATTTTTTTTTTCTCAAGAAAATTTCTCTAGCCTTGGTTGTTAACCACATGAGGCTTTATTCACATCTAATATCTTCTTTTTTTTTAAAAAAAAAAAAACCAACTATATATCGAAACTTACACGAAATAAAACACTATGATGCACAATGTTTGCTCATGCAATGCAAACCTTAAGACTTGACCAAAAAGAATTTATTATCTAGATCATACTCTTGAGGTGATATTTAAAGTTACATAAACAAAAGTTTTCCCCTTGATGTTTCAACTTTAGCATCGCTAACTTGCAACTTTACTACTATCAATCATCAAAACCACCAACTAGCTCTTTAAACTTTGCAGCATCTGCATCGATCAAAGCTTGAACTTTATCCTTGAAGGTAGTACAATCTTCTATGGAATGCCCCTTAACTCCATCATGAAACTCACATTTAGCATTAGGATCATACCACTTCGGGTACCGAGGCTTTTTGGGTTTTGCAGGAACAACAGAGATCATATGATTCTCTATTAGTAAAGTAAAGAGCTCAGCTTAAGGTATTGAAAGTGAATGATACACTTTGGCTTTCTTTCTCTTACGACTCTGTGAATGGCTTAAGTTGATCCTTGGTTCTGCTCGTGGTGAAAGAATTTGAGCATACAGATGAAGTGGTCGAGGAAAATCATCGATCGTAAATATTGGTTGGGGGCAATATGGTAGCCATTGTGAATAATCATCCGTTGGATCTTCTTACATCATGGTGAGATTTCTCTCATTTTGCCCTTTAAAAATTATTTCTTAGGCTTGTTTTGCAAAAATATCTCCTCTTTTTTCATCACCAGTATTTATAATTCTTCCCCTTCTTATCCCATCCTCAATTCTACCCACAGTAAACAATAAATTTGCAAACTCTTATAAAGTATTGCTAATCAACTTATCATAATAGGGAGAAGGAAGGGTATCCACAAACAGGGAATTCAACTCCCTATTGGTAAGAGGTGGTTGTACCTGTGATGCCATATTCTTCCATCTAACAGCATATTCTTTGTAGCTCTCATTGGGGTTCTTTCTCATATTTTGGAGGGTTAATCGATCCAGAGCTAACTCTAACATATATTGGTATTGCTTCAAGAATGCCTGTGATAAATCTTTCCAAGTATGAATTTGACTACTTTTCAAACTATGATACCAATTAGCTGTTGTCCTAGTCAAACTTTCTTGAAAGACATGAATAAGTAGCTTTTCATCACCAGCATACCCAACCATTTTGTGACAGTATTGAGCCAAATGTATTTTAGGACATCCAGTTCCGTTATACTTTTCAAAATTCAGGGCTTTAAATTTTGATGGAATAATGAGATCAGGCACTAGACTAAGCTTGTTGGCGTCAACATTCTCGTAGACATCATGACTTTCAATTGCTTTCAATCTCCCTTCCAATAGATCATACTTATCTTTCATCACTATATCTTCTAATGGATTTGGCACCCTCTTCAATTTTTTCAATTTTTTATGATCATCCATATTAGGCACAGTAGTGAAGTCGTGAGGAGTATGCCCAGGATTGATATTTGTCTGAACTGATGGTAACTTGGTAAAATGGCCAATATAAGGTTGATCAATTGTTTGAGGTGTTTATGACACATGGGGATCTTGAACACATGTGAACCCAGATAGATACAATGGTGTCTCGATAGCTATTTCCTCCTTTGTCCTGTACGTCTCAACAACTTCTTTTCCTTTTGTCAATTCCACTATCATCTATTTTAACTGGCACCTTCATTTTCCTTGATTATGGTACTAGCTCGAGTGCTATAAGTGTGCAGACTCAACTGACCTCGTTTCCTAAGATAGCTATCCTTGAATCTTTTATTAATCATCAGAAGTCAGAAATGCATGGCATGAATTCGATTGTATATAAAAAAAAAATTGCTTCAAAGGTTTGATGAAAGTATATTTACAATTATCATTCCTTGTCCTTAGCTGGCATGAAAAGCAATGAATTCAAGCAAATGATGCATGATATACAAGTTAAATTTTGTTGTTTTGGTGAGGGGAAACTTGAATTCCATCCTATATTCAAAATGGGTCATCTAGATATATCTTTTCTGTCTCAAAAATTTGGTGAAAACATACTTGCAACCATCATTCTTTCTTATACTCTTTTAGGCGTGCCAATAAAATAAATAGATGCATCAATTCATAGAAAATATAGGTTAAAAGAAGTTTCCATTCATTTCCAAAAGCATCAAGTTTACACATCATGAACAATTCTAGGGCTGGGGCCGAAACTGCCAAACCTACTCCCACTTCCCTTTGTTTCTCCTAAAAAATAGTTGACCATGATTACTAGGGAAGATAACTCTTTGCTTAAAAAGCTTTTTATTCATCATCCTGACCAACCCTACTATTGCCTGTAGCATTGCCTACCATTTTGACATGGATCAAAGAAGGGTTGTTGTGAACAACTGGCTTTATCTTGGTATCAAAACTCAGATATCCAGCTTTCATCAGTCTTTGTACCCTATGTTTCAAAGTTGTGCAATTTTCCAAAGAATGGCCAATGATGCCAAAATGGTATTCACATCGAGCATTGGGGTCATAGCATTCGGGGAAAGGTGGTTTACGAGGTTCAACAGGGATAGGGGCAATGAGATAATTTTCTAGAAGTAATGGGTACAACTCTGCGTAGGACATGGGTATCAGATCAACAAGGATTTTTTCTTTGGTGTTACCAAAGTTTTTCTGTCCTACAATTGGTTTGCTTTACTGAAAAGATGATAGTTTAGTTGGTCTTGAGGTGAATTGAGAAACTTTGGGTCGAAGATTGGGTTTAAAAGGTAATGATGGTATAGCATGTTGAACAGGCGATTGTGAAATATAAGATGGTTGGATATGGGTTCAGGTGTGAAATTCTGGTGGTTGCCATGAAAATTAGGGGTCATAATCTTTAGGTATTGGAAAAAAAGGTTGAAATGGTCATAAGGAGGATTTAGGTATAGTTTGGGACTTGGGATAGTTGTGTGAGGTTGTTTTTGAAGCCAACTGACTTATTTTTGGAATCAAACTTTAAGCTCAGTCATTTTGCAGGGCCAGTTCACCCATTCCTCTCTTTGAGTTCACCTAAACCTTGGTCATTGTTCAGATCACCCAATGCTTTAGCATGCTCTGGCTGAATGCTGGGAACTAATGGGAGCCAATTGACCTTGACTTGATGGAAGTGACACTGGTATTTGAGGAGCAACTAATCTCAACCATACCACTTACTTTTAACCATTTCTATTCAATTTGAGCCATTGTCATGTTCATCTCTCAAAGCTCAAGCCATAATTCCTCTTTGATTCAACTCCCAAAGCACTTAATTCCTTACTTCTAATGGATCTCCCATTTTCATTCCCACCAAGACAGATAACTTATTCCAAGACTTAGACAAAAAATTCTAGATTACTACCCTTATTGAATGAATATCATAAAAACAATGACACACAAAGTATGAATACATGAATATGATGGCTAAAAAATGTCATGAAATGCGTATATGCCTATAACAATGAATTTTTATATGTACAAATGACCCAAATGAAAATTTTTATCAACCATGACTATGTATGTAAGGAATATTATATTGCCGAGATAGTGGGATATGAAATGCAACATTTGTTCCATACGACCTTACCATTCATGAATTTATATGCATGAAATGCAATGACATATTTACATGAATGATGAGATGTATTCCTATGACTAATGCAGCATATTTGTATGGAATGCATGAACCTATCAAGTGCATGTTATATTTTTACATGGAATACAATGCTTGTATTATGCCAACCTAGTGAAACTGACACTACCTTTTATGATGCATATGGAATGCAAAAGATGAAACAAAATAAAAAAAAGTTTTAGAGGGAAAAACAAAATAACTAGGACATGAAAATTGATTTTTTTATTGGGCCAATAAACAAAGAATTTAAGAAAAATCTTTAATTTTTTTGAAAACCACTTTTTTTTTTGTTTTTTTGGCTTGTTGGATAATGCTTTAAAAAAAATCACTTTATTCTAAAATATTTTATGAAATTGCAAAATTTGAACAATTACCAAATGAATGAACTACATGTAAAGAGGAAATTTATATATATATTTTTTTAAGAAAATGCTTTTCTTTTGGTTATTTCTATAAAAAGATCGACAAGATTCATATGGCTTACGATATGCTGGGTTAAGGTTTATGCATCTAACAGTTCCCAAACTATTCCTCACATCGTTGTCTGGATAGACTAGTAAGGTTCCCCGATCCTCACCCATTACAGGTTACTAACGGAAAGGGTTCAATCTGAGTGGAAGTGTTTCACTAGCAAATGCGGAGGTTATCACCTCACAAGAGCGTAGCTACTTCACTTCCTCCTAAAAGGGAAAGAGCCCGGGTTTAGAGCTCATGCATGCGAATAAATATGCAAAGTGTGTGCAAAGTAATGTATTAATCAAAATAACATAAATAAATCATAAACACAAAATCAAAATAAAGTAATAGATAACAAGCAATTTATTTTATTTATTAACTTGTATGTATATTTTGAAAAATTAAAATAAAGAGAATTAAATTAAATATCAAATAAAACTAATTAAATCCAATAGTTATTAATAGCGCATAACTAAAATTTGGCCTGACTCTCAAAAATCCCTAGTGGAGTCGCCAAGCTGTCGTAACGGTTTTGGGACCGCCAGACGTAAAAGTGATGTTTTAAAATAGAGAAAAATAAATAAAAAGTGGAGTCGCCACCAATCTTTGTTAGGGTGTGATTGGCCACCCAAAAGTTTATCTTTTTAATAAAACTATCAAACAGATTTAAAGTTTATCAAAAAGATAATTTTGGTCTACGAAAAACCAGGTTGGGTCTGGGAGTCGGTTACACATGCGAAAGGATTAGCACCCCACAACGCCCATATATTGGTACCATTTAATTACGTGCTATTTTCGGTGTTGGATAAAAATGATTTTAATTTGAAATTTAACACTAATTCCCTTCACTTGAATAAAATTTTGCTAAAATATTTATTTAGAAATATTGAGAAAATCTTTAAGTTAAAGAATTATCTTAAAATTCTCCAACATCTAGGCAGAATTTAAAATAACTATTTTTACTTAAGATTTAACACAATAATCCATAAAATAAAATAACAATCTTTATAGAAAATAATTGTTAGTGACTCTCCAACGTCTAGGCAGAGTACCAAGAATTATTTCTTTCGGAATGTTATTTTTATTTTATTTTATAATATCATAATTTTTTTAAAAAATAGTACAAATAAAAATTAAAGACAGAATAGTACAAATAAATACTAATAATAACATGCTAATATGTGTATGTCAATGAATGTTATGTAAAATGAAATGTAATTTAAAAGTTGGATTCTTAAGTATAATAAGACCACCCTAACTCTCCAACATCTAGGCAGAGCTTAGGTGCGACTGTTTATATTTAAGCTCCCAATTTACTATTATACTTTTTATTTATTAATCTTATTGTTGATGCAAATTAAGAAATCATGTGAAAAGACTTAATGAAGTAAAATTTTCTAAATACCCCATCATCTAGGTGGCATTCGGGAACAAATTGCTTCAAATAGAATTTTCACAGTTGTCTTTAGGATTTTTAGGACTTTGGATTTTAAGAGGTTTTGAATTTTAGGAGATTTTGGATTTTTAGGGGTTTTAAAAACTTAGGATTTTGAAAATTAAAAATTAGTGTTTAAGTTTTAAGTAAAACGCGAACATCTCTAAAAATCCCAATCATCTAGGCGGACTTTCGGAGCAAGTTCAATTTTTTATAATTTTTCAAAACTAATTAAAAATTTCTTATGTGTTTTTTTATGAAAATTTTTCATAATAATTCCCCAACATCTAGGCGAAATTATCTTTTAGAAAAAATATTTTTATTCCCTCCAACATCTAGGCAGGGAAAATAATAATATAATAATAAATATTTTTTTGAACATTTTAATATATTTTTAACTATTATTTGTTTTTCAATTTTATTATTATTAAAACAATTAAACATTTATTCTAACAAATTTAAAATTATCATGCATAAATATAAAAATATACTTAAAATAACAAAAATAATAATATAAAAAAAATTAGAAAATTAAAAAAAAAATTTTTACCTGAATCGAACTGGTCAACGGTCCGGTCAGCACTGGTCTGGACCGATCTGATCGGTTCTATGATTCGATAGGTGGTTCGGGCGGTTCAGTGGTTCAGACCGGCTCAGACCGATTCACTAGACCGGTTTAAGGTTGGATGAAGCGGGTTGACAGGTCGGTTTGCGTGGATCTCGGGTCAGATCCGGGTCCACGCACAGATCCTCTTTGGTTAAAATGACGTCGTTTTGGGTCTTTCCCTAAACGACATCGTTTTGAGTTTTTGCTTTACTATATATAGCTGAAGATTTTTTTTGGTTCATTTGGTTTCTGTTTCAGAAAAAAAAAGGGAGAGGAGGGAGAGAGAGAGCTGGGGAAGAGGTCTGGGGCCATCCACCGTTCGGTCTGCGGCCACTGCTCTGTTGGTCGCCTGGGCTCATTCAATTGACGGTGTCGCTGTGTGACCGAAAAATGCCCAAATACTTTCTAGAAGCACTCTCAACATTGCTTTTCAAGATCTGACCTCCTTTTTATCGAAAACAGCCTCGATCAGCGTAGATCGGGGCTCAAAGTTTTTGTTTTCAATTTTTTTTGTTTGTTTTATTAAAGCAAGATTGATCTGTTTTCTTGCTTTTGCAGGTAGCTTCGGCGCTGGGTTCCTCCCTACGGGGAGGACTATGGTTTCTATTTTTTTTTTGTAGTCTTTTTGACAGAATCTCCCCCTCCTTCTTCTTTGTCTGTTTTGGCTTCGCTATGAGCTCCATTTATAGAGCTCCAACCATACGTGTTTGGAGAGAAGGGCATGGGGCTCGATCACGGGATGTAAACATGAGCCCACCTCTTTATTTCTTCTGTATTTTTTGGTAGTAGAATAGGGTATGTGATGGGTGCTGAGCCTGGTGGCAGTGGTGCCGGGGATGGCACCGATGCCGTCCTCAATCATTTTTCTTTTTTTTTTTAATTTTTTTGCTATCTTTTTGTATTATTTTTTTGTATTTATTTTTTTTGCATT
Source organism: Durio zibethinus (assembly GCF_002303985.1). Next base: position 36,304 of record NW_019167946.1, on the reverse strand, counting down.
TCATATAATATTATCATTTTTATTTTTGAGGACAAAATTGATGTCAACACACATCATGTGCGAACACCCTCCCGCCCCCTTCAATCGTCGGAACCCCTAATACCGTCGGTCAGGTTCTTCGATGATGCTCCGACGATGATGCCTCGGGCAAAAAATGTGGCACTAGCACATGCCCGAGCCCAGCGTGTGCACCCGCAACCCTCAGCTCGATCCAATCTTACACTGGGAACGAACTTCGTATACTTAGACTGGGAATGAACTCCGTGTGCCTAAGTCAACCCACGAAACGAGCGTGCAGCCGCTCAGCCGGCCAGAGGGGCAAGATGCATAAGCCGGGGATCGACTGGGTTCCCCCATGCGTGCTACCGATCCTGTTGCCGCAACCCTCGATCCGATCCGATCCGATCTTAGACTGGGAATGACCTCCGTATGCCTAAGCCAACCGACGAAACGAGCAAGCGGGCGGGCACTACGCTGGCCAGAGAGGCGGGATGCGCAAGCCGTGGATCGATAGGGTGGTAGGTGGGTTTAGGCACATCTTCATATTTATGCCATGCCAATACCATTTTTATGGCTTGTAAATTCATACAATGGTCCCTTAAGCCTTCATGTGAAGTTTCATGGCAAGACGACTCGTTTTCTATTTTTCACGATTTTTAAAACTTTTTACGGTTTGAGATTTTTTTTTAATTTTTTTAGAAGTAGTTTTGGCCCCAAACTTGGTAGACATGATCCTTGTATTTTTTTTGGCATGCACAAAAAAATTCAGCTAAAAACTCGAAGTGTACAGGATTTTGTGACCATTTGAAAAAAGTGTCCCCATTTTAGACACTTTAATGGCTACTGGCAGCAAACCTGTAAAATCTCAAATGCTCTTTAAGGGGTTGTGAGTTCTCAAGGTTTGATGAGGGATAGGGGGCCAATATAAGGGCCAAGTACCAACACCCATTTCACATCATGTGTGCACAGCCCCCGCCCCCCCAATCGCCGGAACCCCAATGCCGTCGGTCAGGTTCTTTGACGATGCTCCGGTGATGGTCCCCCGAGCGAAAAAAAATGTAGCACCAGCACATGCTCAAGCCCAGCATGTGCACCCCCAACCCTCGGTCTGGTCTGATCTTACACTGGGAATGAACTTCGCATGCTTCGACTGGGAATGAACTCCGTATGCCTAAGTCAACCCACGAAACGAGCGTGCAGGCGCTCAGCCGGCCAGAGGGGCAGGATGCACAAGCCGGGGATCGGTCGGGTCCCCCCTACATGCTGACGATCCTGTTGCTGCAACCCTCAGTCTGATCCAATCTTAGACTAGGAATGAACTCCGTATACCTAACCAACCGATGAAATAAGCTACCATAACCCTCGGTCTGGTCTGATGTTACACTGGAAATGAACTTCGTATGCCTAAGCCAATCGACGAAACGAGCGGGCGGGCGAGCACTACGCCGGCCAGAGAGGCGGGATGCGCAAGCCATGGATCGAAGTGTATAGGATTTTGTGACCATTTGAAAAAATTGCCCCCATTTCAAACACTTCAATGGCTACTGGTAGCAAACCCATAAAATCTCAAATGCTCTTTAAGGGGGTGTGAGTTCTCGAGGTTTGATGAGGGATGAAGGCCAATATAAGGGCCAAGTACCAGTACCCATTGCACATCTTATGCACATATCCCCCCCCACCCTTCCCAATCATCGAAACCCCAATGCCACCGGTCAGGTTCTCTGACGATGCTCCGACGATGGTGTCCCGGGCAAAGAAAAAATATGACACCAGCACATGCCCGAGCCCAACATGTGCACCCACATCCCTCGGTCCAATCCAATCTTACACTGGGAATGAACTTCGTATGCTTAGACTGGGAATTAATTTTGTATTCCTAAGTCAACCCACGAAACGAGCGTATGGGTGCTTAGCTGGCCAGAGGGACAGGATTCGTAAGCCGAGGATCGACTGGGTCCCCCTCTATGTGCTGTCGATCCTACTGCCGTAACCCTCGATCCAGTTCGATCTTAGACTAGGAATTAACTCCGTATGCCTAAGCCAACCGACGAAACGAGCAGGCGGGCGGGTACTATGCTGGCCAAAGAGGTGGGATGCGCAAGCCGTGGATCGAAGTGTGCAGGATTTTGTGACCATTTGAAAAAATTGCCCCCATTTCAGACACTTCAATGGCTACTGGCAGCAAACCTGTAAAATCTCAAATGCTCTTTAAGAGGGTGTGAGTTCTCGAGGTTTGATGAGGGATAGGGGACCAATATAAGGGCCAAGTACCTGCACCCATCGGACATCATGTGCGCACATCCCCCCTACCTTTCCCAATCGTCGGAACCCCAAAGCCGTCGATTAGGTTCTCCGACGATGCTCCGGCGATGGTGTTTCGGGCGAAGAAAAAATGTGGCTCCAGCATATGCTCGAGCCCAGCATGTGCACCCACATCCTTCGGTCCAATCCAATCTTACACTGGGAATGAACTTCGTATGCTTAGACTGGGAATGAATTTTGTATGCCTAAGTCAACCCACAAAATGAGCATGCGGGTGCTTAGCTGGCCAGAGGGGCAGGATGCGCAAGCCGGGGATCGGTCGGGTCCCCCTCTGTGTGCTGTCGATCCTACTATCACAACCCTTGGTCCAGTCTGATTTTAGACTGGGAATGAACTCCGTATGCCTAAGCCAACGCTAACGAGCGGGGGGCAGGCACTACACCGGCCAGAGATGGCGGAGATGCGCAATCGGTGGATCGATAGGGTGGTAGTGGGTTTAGGCACATCTTCATATTTTTGCTGTGCCAATGCCATTTTTAAGGCTTGTAAATTCATACAATGGTCCCTTAAGCCTTCATGTGAAGTTTCATGGCAAGACGACTCGTTTTTTATTTTTCATGATTTTTGAAACTTTTTACAGTTTGAGATTTTTTTTAAATTTTTTCAGAAGGAGTTTTGGCCCCAAACTTGGTAGACGTGATCCTTGTATTTTTTTTTGCATGCACAAAAAAATTTAGATAAAAAGTGTACAAGATTTTATGATCATTTGAAAAAAGTGTCCCCATTTTAGACACTTTAATGGCTACTGGTAGCAAACCTGTAAAATCTCAAATGCTCTTTAAGGGGGTGTGAGTTCTCGAGGTTTGATGAGGGATAAGGGGCTAATATAGGGGCCAAGTGCCAGCACCCATCGCACATCATGTGCGCACACCCCCCACCCCCCACCCCCAATCATCAAAACCCCAATGTCGCCAGTAAGGTTCTCCGGCGATGGTGCCTCGGGCGAAAAAAAATGCGGCACCTGCACATGCTTGAGCCCAGCATATGCACCCACATCCCTCGGTCTGGTGCGATCTTAAACTAGGAATGAATTCTGTATGCTTAGAATGTGAATGAATTTCGTATGCCTAAGTCAACCCACAAAACGAGCGTGCGGGCGCTTAGCCGACCAGATGGGCAGGATGCACAAGTCGGGGATCGGTCGGGTACCCCCCTACATGCTGTAGATCCTACTATCACAACCCCCGATCTGGTCTGATCTTAAACTACGAATGAACTTCGTATGCCTAAGCCAACCGATGAAATGAGCGGGCGGGCGGGCACTACATCAACCGAGAGGTAGGCTGCGCAAGTCGTGGATCGATAGGGTGGTAGGTGGGTTTAGGCATATCTTCATATTTCTGCCATGCCAATGCTATTTTTATGGCTTGTAAATTCATACAATGGTTCCTTAAGCCTTCATGTGAAGTTTCATGGCAAGATGACTCGTTTTCTATTTTTCACGATTTTCAAAACTTTGTACTGTTCGAGATTTTTTTAAAAATCTTTTTAGAAGGAGTTTTGGCCCCAAACTTGGTAGACGTAATTCTTGTATTTTTTTTGGCATGCACAAAAAATTTCAGCTAAAAACTCGAAGTGTACAAGATTTTGTGACCATTTGAAAAAAGTGTCCTCATTTCAGACACTTTAATGGCTACTGGCAGCAAACCTGTTAAAATCTCAAATGCTCTTTAAGGGGGTGTGAGTTCTCAAGGTTTGATGAGGGATAGGGGGCCAATATAAGGGCCAAGTACCAGCACCCATCGCACATCATGTGTGCACACCCCCCGCCCCCCCAATTGTCGGAACCCCATTACCGTCGGTCAGGTTCTCCGATGATGGTGCCTCAAGCGAAAAAAAATGCGGCACCAGTACATGCTCTAGCCTAGCATGTGTACCCGTAACCCTCGGTCTGGTTTGATCTTACACTGGGAATGAACTCTATATGCTTAGACTGGGAATGAACTCCGTATGCCTAAGTCAACCCATGAAACATGCGTGCGGCCGCTCAGCCGGCCAGAGGGGCAGGATGCACAAGCCGGGGATCGCCCAGGTCCCCTCCTATGTGCTGCCAATCCTGCTACCACAACCCTTGGTCTGGTCTGATCTTATACTAGGAATGAACTCCGTATGCCAAAGCCAACTGACGAAACGATCGGGCGGGCAGGCAGTACGCCGACCCGAGAGGCGGGATGCGCAAGCCATGGATCGATAAGGTGGTAGGTGGGTTTGGGCACATCTTCATATTTCTGTCATGCCAATGCCATTTTTATCACTTGTAAATTCATACAATGGTCCCTTAAGGCTTCATGTGAAGTTTCATGGCAAGACGACTCGTTTTTTATTTTTCATGATTTTTGAAACTTTTTACGGTTTGGGGTTTTTTTTTAATTTTTTTAGAAGGAGTTTTGGCCCCAAACTTTTTAGAAGTGATCCTTGTAATTTTTTTGGTATGCACAAAAAAATTCAGCTAAAAACTCGGAGTGTACAAGATTTTGTGACCATTTGAAAAAAGTCTCCGCATTTCAGACACTTTAATGGCTACTGGCAGCAAACCTGTAAAATCTCAAATGCTCTTTAAGGGGGTGTGAGTTCTTGAGGTTTGATGAGGGATAGGGGGCCAATATAAGGGCCAAGTACTAGCACCCATCGCATATCATGTAAGCACACCCCCTTTCGCCCCACCCAATCGTTAAAACCCCAATGCCGTCAGTCAGGTTCTCTGGCGATGCTCAGACGATGCTGCCCCAGGCGAAAAAAAATGTGGCACCAGCACATGCCCGAGCCCAGCATGTGCACCTGCAACCCTCGGTCCGATCTGATCTTACAATGGGAATGAACTCCGTATGCGTAAGTCAACCCACGAAATGAGCGTGCGGCCAGAGGGGCAGGATGCACAAGCCAGGGATCGATCGGGTCCGCCCTACGTGCTGTCGATCTTGCTGCCACAACCCTCAGTCTGGTTCAATCTTAGACTGGGAATGAAATCCGTATGCCTAAGACAACCAACGAAATGAGCGGGCGGGCGGCCACTACATCGACCAGATAGGCGAGATGCGCAAGCCGTGGATCGAAAGGGTGGTAGGTGGGTTTAGGCACATCTTCATATTTCTACCATGCCAATGCCATTTTTGTGGCTTGTAAATTCATACAATGGTCCCTTAAGCCTTCATGTGAAGTTTCATGGCAAGACGACTAATTTTCTATTTTTCATGATTTTCAAAACTTTTTACGATTCGGGACTTTTTTAAAATTTTTTCAGAAGGAGTTTTGGCTCCAAACTTGGTTGACGTGATCCTTGTATTTTTATTGGCATGCACAAAAAAATTTAGCTAAAAACTCAAAGTGTACAGGATTTTGTGACCATTTGAAAAAATTGTCCCCATTTCAGACACTATAATGGCTACTTGCAGCAAACCTGTAAAATCTCAAATGCTCTTTAAGGGGGTGTGAGTTCTTGAGGTTTGATGAGGGATAGGGGGCCAATATAGGGGCCAAGTACCAGTACCCATTGCACATCATGTGCGTACACCCCCCGCCCCCCCAATCGTCGGAACCCCAATGCTGTCGGTCAGGTTCTCCGGTGATGCTCCCGCGATGGTGCCTCAAGCGAAAAAAAATACGGCACCAGGACATGCCCAAGCTCAGCATGTGCACCCGTAACCCTTGGTCCGGTCCGATCTTACACTGGGAATGAACTCCGTATGCTTAGACTGGGAACGAACTCCGTATGCCTAAGTCAACCCACGTAACGAGCGTACGGGCGCTCAGCCGGCCAGAGGGGCAGGATACGCAAGCCAAGGATCGGCCAGGTCCCCTTGCGTACTGCCAATCTTGCTGCTGCAACCCTCAGTCTGATCCGATTTTAGACTGGGAATGAACGCCGTATGCCTAAGCCAACCGACGAAACGAGCGTGCGGGCGGGCACTATGCCAGCCAAAGAGGCGGGATGCACAAGCCGTGGATCGATAGGGTGGTAGGTGGGTTTAGGCACATCTTCATATTTTTGCTATGCCAATGCCATTTTTATGGCTTGTAAATTCATACAATGGTCCCTTAAGCCTTCACGTGAAGTTTCATGGCAAGACGACTCATTTTCTATTTTTCATGATTTTCAAAACTTTTTACGGTTCAGGATTTTTTAAAAATTTTTTTCAGAAGGAGTTTTGGCCCCAAACTTGGTGCGCGTGGTCCTTGTATTTTTGTTGGCATGCACAAAAAAATTCAGCTAAAAACTCGAAGTGTACAGGATTTTGTGACCATTCGAAAAAGTGTCCTCATTTCCGACACTTTAATGGCTACTGGCAGCAAACCTGTAAAATCTCAAATGCTCTTCAAGGGGGTGTGAGGTCTTGAGGTTTGATGAGGGATAGGGGGCTAATATAAGGGCCAAGTACCAGCACCCATCGCACATCATGTGCGCACACCCCCTCGCCCCCCAATCGTCGGAACCCCAATTCCGTCGGTCAGGTTCTCCCGCGATGCTCCGACGATTGTGCCCCAGGCAAAAAAAAAATGCAGCACCAGCAAATGACCAAGCCCAGCATGTGCAGCCGCAACCCTCGATCCAATCCGATCTTACACTGGGAATGAACTCGGTATGATTAGATAGGGAATGAACTCCATATGCCTAAGTCTACCCACGAAACGAGCGTGCGGGCGCTCAGCCGGCCAGAGGGGCAGGATACGTAAGCCGGGGATCAGTCGAGTCCCACCCTCCATGCTGCCGATCCTGCTGCCACAACCCTCGGTCTGATCTAATCTTAGACTAGGAATGAACTCCATATGCCTAAGCCAACCGACGAAACGTGTAGTGCCCGCCAGAGAGGCAGGGTGCGCAAGCCGTGGATCGATAGTGTGGTAGGTGGGTTTAGGCACATCTTCATATTTTTGCCATGCCAATGCCATTTTTATGGCTTGTAAATTCATACAATGGTCCCTTAAGCCTTCATGTGAAGTTTCATGGCAAGACGACTCGTTTTCTATTTTTCATGATTTTTGAAATTTTTTATGGTTCGGCATTGTTATAAAATTTTTTCAAAAGCAGTTTTGGCCCCAAACTTGGTAGATGTGATCCTTGTATTTTTGTTGGCATGCACAAAAGAATTCAGCTAAAAACTCGAAGTGTACAGGATTTTGTGACCATTTGAAAAAAGTGTCCCCATTTCATACACTTTAATGGCTACTAGCAGCAAACCTATAAAACCTCAAATGCTCTTTAAGGGGGTGTGAGTTCTTGAGGTTTGATGAGGGATAGGGGTCCAATATAAGGGCCAAGTACCAGCACCCATCGCACATCATGTGCGCACACCCCCTGCCCCCCAATCATCGGAACCCCAATGCCGCCGGTCAGGTTCTCCGATGATGCTCCGACGATGGTGCCCCGAGCGAAAAACAATACGGCACCAGCAATGCCTAAGCTAGCATGTGCACCTGTAACCCTTTGGTTCAGTCCGATCTTACACTGAGAATGAACTCCGTATGCCTAAGTCAACCCACAAAACAAGTGTGCATGCGCTCAACCGACCAAAGGGGCAGGATGCGCAAGCCGGGGATCGATCAGGTTCCCCCCCTACGTGCTACCGATCCTACTATCGTAACCCTTGGTCTGGTCTGATTTTAGACTGCGAATGAACTCCATATGGCTAAGCCAACCGACGAAACGAGCGGACGGACGGGCATTATGTCGGCCAGAGAGGCAGGATGCGCATGCCGTGGATCGATAGGGTGGTAGGTGGGTTTAGGAACATCTTCATATTTCTACCATTCCAATGCCATTTTTATGGCTTGTAAATTCATACAATGGTCCCTTAAGCCTTCATGTGAAGTTTCATGCCAAGACGACTCGTTTTCTATTTTTCATGATTTTTTTGAAATTTTTTTAGAATGAGTTTTGGCCCCAAACTTGGTAGGCATGATCCTTGTATTTTTGTTGGCATGCACAAAACAATTTAGCTAAAAACTCGAAGTGTACAGGATTTTGTGACCATTTGAAAAAAGTATCCCCATTTGAGACACTTTAATGGCTACTGGTAGCAAACCTGTAAAATCTCAAATGCTCTTTAAGGGGGTGTGAGTTCTCAAGGTTTGATGAGGGATAGGGGGCCAATATAAGGGCCAAGTACTAGCACCCATCGCACATCATGTGCGCACACCCCCCTCAACCCCCAATCGTCGAAACCCCAATGCCGTCGGTCAGGTTCTCCGACGATGCTCTGGCGATGGTGCCCTGGGCGAAAAAGAATGCGGCACCAGCAAATGCCTGAGCCCAGCATGTGCACCTGTAACCCTTGGTTCGGTCTGATCCTCCACTGGGAATGAACTCTTTATGCTTAGATGGGAATTAACTCCGTATGCCTAACTCAACCAACGAAACGAGCGTACAGGCGCTCAGCCGACTAGAGGGGTAGGATGCGTAAGCGGGGATCGACCGGGTCCCCCCTGCGTGCCTACCGATCTCCTGCTTTGCCACAACACTCGGTCTGATCTAATCTTAACTGTAATAACTCCGTCTATGCCTAAGCCAACTGAATTGAAACTAGCGGCGCGGCGGCACTGCATCCGGACAAGAGAGGTGGGATGTGCAAGTCGTGCGATCGTAGGTGCGTAGTGGGTTTAGGCCACATTCTTCATATTTACTGCCATGCCAATTCCATTTTTATGCTGTAAAATTCATTACAATGGTCCTTTAAGCCCTTCATGCTGAAGTTTTATGGCAAGACGACTTCGTTTCTATTATTTCACAATTTTTCAAAACTTTTTAAGGTTCAAGGATTTTTTTAAATTTTAGAAGCGGGTTTCGCCTCCAAACTTGGTAGACATGATCCTTGTTTCTTTTTGGCATGTACCAAAAAATTCAGCTAAAAACCCGAAGTGTATAGGATTTTGTGGACCATTTGAAAAAAGTGTCCCCATTTTAGACACTTTAATGGCTACTGGTAGCAAACCTATAAAACCTCAAATGCTCTTTAAGGGGGTGTGAGTTCTTGAGGTTTGATGAGGGATAGGGGTCCAATATAAGGGCCAAGTACCAGCACCCATCGCACATCATGTGCACACACCCCCTGCCCCCCAATCATCGGAACCCCAATGCCGCCGGTCAGGTTCTCCGATGATGCTCCGACGATGGTGCCCCGAGCGAAAAACAATACGGCACCAGCAAATGCCTAAGCCTAGCATGTGCACCTGTAACCTTTGGTTCAGTCCGATCTTACACTGAGAATGAACTCCGTATGCCTAAGTCAACCCACAAAACAAGTGTGCATGCGCTCAACCGACCAAAGGGGCAGGATGCGCAAGCCGGGGATCGATCAGGTTCCCCCCCTACGTGCTACCGATCCTACTATCGTAACCCTTGGTCTGGTCTGATTTTAGACTGCGAATGAACTCCATATGGCTAAGCCAACCGACGAAACGAGCGGACGGACGGGCATTATGTCGGCCAGAGAGCAGGATGCGCATTGCCGTGATCGATAGGGTGGTAGGTGGGTTTAGGAACATCTTCATATTTCTACCATTCCAATGCCATTTTTATGGCTTGTAAATCATACAATGGTCCCTTAAGCCTTCATGTGAAGTTTCATGCCAAGACGACTCGTTTTCTATTTCATGATTTTTTGAATTTTTTTAGAATGAGTTTTGGCCCCAAACTTGGTAGGCATGATCCTTGTATTTTTGTTGGCATGCACAAAACAATTTAGCTAAAAACTCGAAGTGTACAGGATTTTGTGACCATTTGAAAAAGTATCCCCATTTGAGACACTTTAATGGCTACTGGTAGCAAAACCTGTAAAATCTCAAATGCTCTTTAAGGGGTGTGAGTTCTCAAGGTTTGATGAGGGATAGGGGGCCAATATAAGGGCCAAGTACTAGCACCCATCGCACATCATGTGCGCACACCCCCCTCAACCCCCAATCGTCGAAACCCCAATGCCGTCGGTCAGGTTCTCCGACGATGCTCTGGCGATGGTGCCCTGGGCGAAAAAGAATGCGGCACCAGCAAATGCCTGAGCCCAGCATGTGCACCTGTAACCCTTGGTTCGGTCTGATCCTCCACTGGGAATGAACTCTTTATGCTTAGATGGGAATTAACTCCGTATGCCTAACTCAACCAACGAAACGAGCGTACAGGCGCTCAGCCGACTAGAGGGGTAGGATGCGTAAGCCGGGGATCGACCGGGTCCCCCCTGCGTGCTGCCGATCCGACTGTCGCAACCCTCAGTCTGGTCTGATCTTAGACTCGGAATGAACTCCGTATGCCTAAGCCAACCGACGAAACGAGCAGGCGGGCGGAAACTACACTGACTAGAGAGGCGAGATGCGCAAGCCGTAGATCGATAGGGTGGTAGATGGGTTTAGGCACGTCTTCATATTTTTGCCATGCCAATGCCATTTTTATGGCTTGTAAATTCATACAATGGTCCCTTAAGCCTTCATGTGAAGTTTCATGGCAAGACGACTCGTTTTCTATTTTTCACGATTTTTGAAACTTTTTACGGTTCAAGATTTTTTAAAAATTTTTTTAGAAGGATTTTTGGCCTAAACTTGGTAGATGTGATCCTTGTATTTTTTTTTGGCATGCACAAAAACATTCAGCTAAAAACTCGAAGTGTATAGGATTTTGTGACCATTTGAGAAAAGTGTCCTCATTTCAGACACTTTAATGGCTACTGGCAGCAAACCTATAAAATCTCAAAAGCTTTTTAAGGGGGTGTGAGTTCCCAAGGTTTGATAAGGGATAGGGGGCCAATATAAGGGCCAAGTACCGGCACCCATCGCACATCATGTGCGCACACCCCCCCGCCCCCCAATCGCCAAAACCCCAATGCCATCGGTCAGGTTCTCCGGTGATGCTCTTACGATGGTGCCCCGAGCGAAAAAAAATGCAGCACCAGCACATGCCTGAGCCCAGCATTTGCACCTATAACCATCAATCTGATCTGATCTTACACTGGGAATGAACTCTATATGCTTAGACTGGGAATGATGTCTGTATGCCTAAGTCAACCCACGAAACGAGCGTGCGGGCGCTCAGCTGGCCAGAGGGGCAGGATGCGCAAGCTGGGGATAGGTCGGGTCACCCTCTGCATGCTGTCGATCTTGCTGCCATAACCCTCAGTCTGATCTGATCTTAGACTGGGAATGAACTCCATATGCCTAAGCCAAATGACGAAAGGAGCGGGCGATCGGGCACTACGCCGGCCAGAGAGGCGGGATGCGCAAGCCGTGGATCAATAGGGTGGTAGGTGGGTTTAGGCACATCTTCATATTTCTGCCATGCCAATGCCATTTTTATGGCTTGTAAATTCATACAATTGTCCCTTAAGCCTTCATGTGAAGTTTCATGGCAAGACGACTCGTTTTCTTTTTACGGTTCGGGTTTTTTTTAAAATTTTTTCAGATAGAGTTTTGGCCCCAAACTTGGTAGACGTGGTCTTTGTATTTTTGTTGGCATGCACAAAAAAATTCAGCTAAAAACTCGAATGTACAGGATTTTGTGACCATTTGAAAAAGTGTCCCCATTTCAGACACTTTAAATGCTACTGGCAGCAAACCTGTAAAATCTCAAATGCTCTTTAAGGGGGTGTGAGTTCTTGAGGTTTGATGAGAGATAGGGGGCCAATATAAAGGCCAAGTATCAGTGCCCATCTCACATCATTTACGTACCCCCCCGCCCCCAATCGTCAGAATCCCAATGTCGCTGGTCAGGTTCTCCAGCGATGCTCCAACGATGGTGCCCTTGCCGAAAAAGAAATGCAGCACCAGCACATGCCCGAGCCAAGCATGTTCACTCGGGACCCTTGGTCCGGTCTGACCTTACACTGGCAATGAACTCTATTTGCTTAGATTGGGAATGAACTCCATATGCCTAAGTCAACCCATGAAACGAGCGTACGGACGCTCAGTCGGCCAGAGGGGCAAGATGCACAAGCCGGGTGTCACGGACTAAGCTTTCTGTCAACAATCGGGCACTCATCATCGACAAACTTGGAGCACCACCATAGCTTGGCATCCCCTGCGAGGTACATCGATGCCATTGTCACCTTGTCTTCCTCTGAATTTGTGTATATAGCTCAAAAGTACTGCTCCATGTCAAACAAGAAATTTTCAAGTTCCTTAGCATCCCTTGCCCCCTTATAGCATCGAGGCTTCGGTACCTTGGGCCTTTTTCCCCTTTCCATCGAGCTCAAACCCGATCTGGCCACAGCCATTTGTAGAATGCTCACCTTTTGGAGAATGTTCAAGGTGTCTCTAGCCTCTTCACTCACGTTCTGGAGAGTATCGGACAACTCCCGCTGGGTTGTCTCGATCTCCCTCACTCGGTCTTTAGTCGCCATATGAATTTTCATTATGGCCACTGCGACCTCAAGTTCCTCAATTCTCTGTTGACGATTCGATCCACCATTTGTGGCCATCTCATCCATTTTTCTAGCACTTCTCAACCGTGCTCTGATACCACGTGTCACGGACTAAGCTTTCTCTCAACAAGCAATAGACCGTACGGCACTTGAATGTGTGCTCCCAACCAAGTCAGCCTTCAATAGATCGATATCTGAACAAATAACCATAAGCCCTGGTTAGTCCCAAGCATTCACAATAAGACATAATATATCGAGATCAATCTCAAGCACACACACAAGAAGGCATATTCGCATCGAGAAAAAGAAAAACACATCGAGGCAACAATCGAGACATTCAATCGTGGTGAGTTTTATTATAAACGGGAATCATACATCGGGACCTCCCACCATCTCCAGGGCCAGGGGGCAGTCATTGGTGGGTGGCTCAAGCTCGCATAGCAACCAGTGAGACAACCCAACACTGCGCTATCGGTTCATCCCCCTTAAAGAGCCTTAAAGATTTTAGAGCTATGCTACCAGTAACCATTACAATGTTTGAAATGGGGATATTTTTCCTAGCACAACGGATCTACCCGGCCATGGCCCTATACATGGGTGGCTCATGGCAACCAAAGTCCTGGTCATGGCCCTATACAAGGTTGGTTCATAACACCAAGGATCGATCGGGTCCCCCCTGCGTGCTGCCGATCTTGCTGTCACAACCCTCAGTCTAGTCTGATCTTAGATTGGCAATGAACTCCGTATGCCTAAGCCAACTGATGAAAAGAGCGGGTGGACGGGCACTACGTCAGCCAGAGAGACGGGATGCGCAAGCCGTGGATCGATAGGGTGGTAGGTGGGTTTAGGCACATCTTCATATTTCTGCTGTGCCAATGCCATTTTTATGGCTTCTAAATTCATACAATGGTCCCTTAAGCCTTCATGTGAAGTTTAATGGCAAGACACTTGTTTTCTATTTTTCATGATTTTCTAAACTTTTTACAGTTCGGGATTATTTTAAAATTTTTTCAGAAAGGGTTTTGGCCCCAAACTTGGTAGACATGATCCTTGTATTTTTATTGGCATGCATAAAAAAATTCAACTAAAAACTCAAAGTGTACAGGATTTTGTGACCATTTGAAAAAAGTGTCCCCATTTGAGACACTTTAATGGCTACTGGTAGCAAACCTGTAAAATCTCAAATGCTCTTTAAGGGGGTGTGAGTTCTTGAGGTTCGATGAGGGATAGTGGGCCAATATAAGGGCCAAGTACCAGCACCCATCGCACATCATGTGCGTACACCCCCCGTCCCCCAATCGTCGGAACCCCAATGTCGTCGGTCAGGTTCTCCGGCGATGCTTTGGTGATGGTGCCTCGGGCAAAAAAAAATGTGGCACCAGCACATGCTCGAGCCCAGCATGTGCACCTGCAACCCTCGGTCCGGTCCGATCTTACACTGGGAATGAACTCTGTATGCTTAGATTGGGAATGAACTCCGTATGCCTAAGTCAACCCACGAAACGAGCGTGCCGGTGCTCAGTCGGCCAGAGGGGCAAGATGCACAAGTCGGGGATCGATCGGGTCCCCCCTACGTGCTGTCGATCCTCTTACCACAACCCTTGGTTCAGTCCAATCATAGACTGGGAATGAACTCTGTATGCCTAAGCCAACCGATGAAACAAGCGGGTGGGCGGGCACTATGCCGGCCAGAGAGGTGGGATGCGCAAGTCGTGGATCGATAGGGTGGTAAGTGGGTTTACGCACATCTTCATATTTTTTCCATGCCAATGCCATTTTTATGGCTTGTAAATTCATAAAATGGTCCCTTAAGCCTTCATGTGAAGTTTCATGGCAAGACGAGTCGTTTTCTTTTTTTCATGATTTTTGAAACTTTTTACGGTTTGGGATTTTTTAAAAATTTTTTTAGTAGGATTTTTTGCCCCAAACTTGTTAGATGTGATCCTTGTATTTTTATTGTCATGTACAAAAAAATTCAGTTAAAAACTCAAAGTGTACAGGATTTTGTGACCATTTGAAAAAAGTGTCCTCATTTCAGACACTTTAATGGCTACTGGCAAAAAACCTGTAAAATCTCAAATGCTCTTTAACGGGGTGTGAGTTCTTGAGGTTTGATGAGAGATAGGGGGCCAATATAAGGGCCAAGTACCAGCACCCATCGCACATCATGTGCCCACACCCCCTACCCCCCCAACCGTCGGAACCCCAATGCCGCCGGTAGGTTCTCCGACAATGCTCCGACGATGGTGCCCCGGGGGAAAAAAATGTGGCACCAGCACATGCCCGAGCCCAGCATGTGCGCCCACAACCCTTGGTCTGGTCCGATGTTACACTGGGAATGAACTTCGTATGCTTAGACTAGGAATGAACTCCGTAAGCCTAAGTCAACCCACGAAATAAGCGTGCGGGCGCTTAGCCGGCCAGATGGGTAGGATGCGTAAGCCGGGGATTGATCGGGTCCCCCCTACGTGCAGCCGATCCAACTGCCACAACCCTCGGTCTGGTCTGATCTTAGACTGGGAATAAACTCCGTATGCCTAAGCCAACCGACGAAACGAGAGAGGCGGGATGCGCAAGCCGTGGATCGATAGGGTGGTAGGTGGGTTTAGGCACATCTTCATATTTTTGTCATGCCAATGCCATTTTTATGGCTTAAAAATTCATACAATGGTCCCTTAAGCCTTCATGCGAAGTTTCATGGCAAGACGACTCGTTTTCTATTTTTCACAATTTTTGAAACTTTTTACAGTTCGAGATTTTTTTAAAATTTTTTGGAAGGAGTTTTGGCCCAAACTTGGTATACGTGATCCATGTATTTTTTTTGGCATGCACAAAAACATTCAGCTAGAAACTTGAAGTGTACAAGATTTTGTGATCAGTTGAAAAAAGTGTCCCCATTTAAGACACTTTAATGGCTACTGACAGCAAACCTGTAACATCTCAAATGCTCTTTAAAGAGGTGTGAGTTCTCAAGGTTTGATGAGGGATAAGGGGCCAATATAAGGGCCAAGTACCACCACCCACCGCACATCATGTGCGCACACCCCCCGACCCCCACCAATCGTCACAACCCCAATGCCGCCGGTCAGGTTCTTCAGCGATGCTCCGACGATGGTGCCCCAGCCGAAAAAAAATGTGGCACCAGCACATGCCCGAGCCCAACATGTGCACCCGTAACCCTCGGTCTGATCCGACCTTACACTGGGAATGAACTCTGTATGCTTAGACTAGGAATGAACTCCATATGCCTAAGTCAACCCACGAAACGAGTGTGCGGGCGCTCAACCGGCCAGAGGGGCAGGATATACAAGTCGGGGATCGGTCAGGTCCTCCCTACGTGCTATCGATCTTGCTATCACAACCCTTTGTCCTATCCAATCTTAGACTGGGATGAACTCCGTATGCCTAAGCCAATCGACAAAACAAACGGGCGGGCGGGCACTATGCCGGCCAGAGAGACGGGATACGCAAGCCGTGGATCGATAGGGTGGTAGGTGGGTTTAGGCACATCTTCATTTTTTTGCCGTGCCAATGCCATTTTTATGACTTGTAAATTCATACAATGGTCCCTTAAGCCTTCATGTGAAGTTTAATGGAAAGACAACTCGTTTTTTATTTTTCACGATTTTTAAAACTTTTTACTGTTCGGGATTTTTTTTAAAATTTTTTCAGAATGATTTCTGGCCCCAAACTTGGTGGACATGATCCTTGTATTTTTGTTGGCATGCACATAAAAATTCAGCTAAAAATTTGAAGTGTACAGGATTTTGTGACCTGTTGAATGGCTACTCGCAGCAAACCTGTAAAATCTCAAATCCTCTTTAAGAGGGTGTGAGTTGTGAAGGTTTGATGAGGGTTAGGGGGCCAATATAAGGGCCAAGTACCAGCACCCATCACACATCATGTGCACACACCCCCCCCGCCCCTCCAATCGTCAGAACCCTAAAGTCGTCGATCAGGTTCTCCGGCGATGGTGCCCCGAGAGAAAAAAATACGGCACCAGCACATGCTCGAGCCTAGCTTGTGTACCTTCAACCCTCGGTCCGGTCCGATCTTACACTAGGAATGAACTCCGTGTGCCTAAGTCAACCAACGAAACGAGCGTGTAGGCGTTCAGCCGGCCAGAAGGGCAGGATGCGCATGCCAGGGATCAATCGGGTCCCCCCTACGTGCTGCCAATCCTGCTATCGTAACCCTTGGTCCGGTCCAATCTTAGACTGGGAATGAACTCTGTATGCCTAAGCCAACCGACAAAACGAGCGGGCGGGTGGGCATTACGCCGGCCAAAGAGGCAGGATGCGCAAGCTGTGGATCGATAGGGTGGTAGGTGGGTTTAGGCACATCTTCATATTTCTGCCATGCCAATGCCATTTTATGGCTTGTAAATTCATACAATGGTCCCTTAAGCCTTCATGTGAAGTTTCATGGCAAGACGACTCGTTTTCTATTTTTCATGATTTTTGAAACTTTTTACTATTCGAGATTTTTTTAAAATTTTTTTAAAATTTTTTTAGAAGGAGTTTTGGCCCCACACTTGGTAGACGTGATCCTTGTATATTTGTTGGCATGCACAAAAAAATTCAGCTAAAAACTCGAAGTGTATAGGATTTTGTGACGATTTGAAAAAAGTGTCCCCATTCCAGACACTTTAATAACTACTGGCAGCAAACCTATAAAATCTCAAATGCCCTTTAAGGGGGTGTGAGTTCTCAAGGTTTGATGAGGGATAGGGGGCTAATATAAGGGCCTAGTAGCAGCACCCATCGCACATCATGTGCGCGGCCCCCCAATCGTCAGAACCCCAATGTCGTCGGTCAGGTTCTCCGGTGATGCTCTGGTGATGGTGCCCCGGGCAAAAAAAAATGCAACACCAGCACATGCCCAAGCCCAGCATGTGCACCCGCAACCCTCGATCCGGTCCGATCTTACACTGGGAATGAACTTCGTATGCTTAGACTGGGAATGAACTCTGTATGCCTAAGTCAACCCATGAAACGAGCGTGTAAGTGCTCAGTCGGCCAGAGGGCCAGGATGCACAAGCCGGTGATCGGTCGGGTCCCCCCCTACGTGCTGCCGATCCTGCTGCTACAACCCTCGGTCCGATCAGATCTTAGACTGGGAATGAACTCCGTATGCCGAAGCCAACCGATGAAACGAGCGGGCGGGCAGGCACTACGCCAGCCAGAGAGATGGGATGCGCAAGCCGTGGATCGATAGGGTGGTAGGTGGGTTTAAGAACATCTTCATATTTCTACTGTGCCAATGCCATTTTTATGGCTTGTAAATTCATACAACGTTCCCTTAAGCCTTCATGTGAAGTTTCATGGCACGACGACTCGTTTTCTATTTTTCATGATTTTTAAAACTTTTTACGGTTTAGGATTTTTCTAAAATTTTTTCAGAAGGAGTTTTACTCCAAACTTGGTAGACATGATCCTTGTATTTTTTTTGGCATGCATAAAAAAATTCAGCTAAAAACTCGAAGTGTACAGGATTTTGTGTCCATTTGAAAAAAATGTCCCCATTTCAGAAACTTTAGTGGCTACTGGCAGCAAACCTATAAAATCTCAAATGCTCTTTAAGAGAGTGTGAGTTCTCAAGGTTTGATGAGGGATAGGGGGCCAATATAAGGGCCAAGTACCAGCACCCATCGCACATCATGTGCGCACACCCCCGTCCCCCCGAATTGTCGGAACCCCAATGCCACCGGTCAGGTTCTCCGACGATGCTCCGGTGATGGTGCCCTGGGCAAAAAAAAATGTGGCACCAGCACATGCCTAAGCCCAGCATGTGCACCTGCAACCCTTGGTCTGATCCGATCTTACACTGGGAATGAACTCCGTATGCTTAGATTGGGAATGAACTCCGTATGCCTAAGTCAACCCACGAAACGAGCGTGCAGGCGCTCAGCTGACCAGAGGGGCAGGATGCGCAAGTCGGGGATATGTCGACTCCCCCCTACGTGCTGCCGATCCTATTGCCGCAACCCTCAGTCTGGTCTGATCTTAGATTGGGAATGAACTTCGTATGCCTAAGCTAACCGATGAAACGAGCGGCCGGGCGGGCACTACGCCGGCCAGAGAGGCGAGATGCGCAAGTCGTGGATCGATAGGGTGGTAGGTGGGTTGTGGCACATCTTCATATTTCTGCCATGCCAATGCCATTTTTATGGCTTGTAAATTCATACAATGGTCCCTTAAGCCTTCATGTGAAGTTTCATGGCAAGACGACTCGTTTTCTATTTTTCACGATTTTTGATACTTTTTACGGTTCAAGATTTTTTTAAAATTCTTTTAGAAGGATTTTTGGCCCCAAATTTGGTAGACGTGATCCTTGTATTTTTGTTGACTTGCACAAAAAAATTCAGCTAAAAACTCGAAGTGTAAAGGATTTTGTGACCATTTGGAAAAAGTGTCCCCATTTTCAAACACTTTAATGGCTACTGGCAGCAAACCTGTAAAATCTCAAATGCTCTTTAAGGGGAGTGAGTTCTCAAGGTTTGATGACGGATAGGGGGCCAATATAAGGGCCAAGTACCAGCACACATCGTACATCATGCACGCACACCCCCTCTTCCACCCAATCGTCGGAACCCCAATGCTGTCGGTCAGGTTCTCCGGCGATGCTCCTGCGATGGTGCCCCGGGCGAAAAAAAATGTGGCACTAGCGCATGCCTAAGCCCAGCATGTGCACCTGCAACCCTTAGTCCGGTCTGATCTTACACTGGGAATGAACTCCGTATGCTTAGACTGGGAATGAACTCCGTATGCCAAGTCAACCCACGAAACGAGCGTGCGGACGCTCAGCCGGCCAGAGGGGCATGATGCGCAAGCCAGGGATCGGCTGGGGCCCCCCCTATGTCACACCCTAGGTGGGTGTGCCAAGCACATCAGGCAGACCAGTAGGCAAGCTAGAGGTTGAGTCCCGTAAACCAGGCATGCTGACGGGTATCTGTGCGCAAAGCCTAGCAAACGAGCTCAGAATGCCTACCCGAGTTGCAGGCCAGCCCGTGAGACCAAGGCCTGGCATACAAGCTACCCGCACCACATTCAGAAGGGCCCAAGGTGCTGGACACGCAAGGGAAGCTTCTGGAAACAATTAGGAGCATCTTGGCAAATTTGGTTGACCCTGAAAATCAGGAGTTAGCATCCTGATTGATTGTAATCCCATGATTTTAGCCTTTATTCTAGGGATATGCCATTAAGGTGTAGCTGGAGCCTCAATTATAAATAAAGGGCTGCTCCACCCTCATTTGTACACCATCAAACACTTCTGTTTCAGTGACTACAAGAGCATTTCCAGAATTCTGTCTTCTTATCCTGTTTCTCTTTAACTTGCATAATCTATCCTTCCCATTGTTCTAGTGCCCGCACGTTTGTGTTTTAGGCTGACTTAGGCACAAAAGAGGAGATTCCAAGCCTAAGGCCACACGAATTCTGAGTCTAAGGTCAGAGCCCATGATAGTTGGTATCAGAGCAAGTTTGATTCTACGTGTTTGTGTTGTACAGGTTAGATCGTGATTGAGGAGATGGCATCCTAAAGCGACGTTGCTAGCCAACAACCAGAGGCCCAAGAGCATGGCCAGGGAGGAGGCAAGAAAGCCAGTTCTAGAGATATTTGGTCTACCATGGACGGTAGGCTGGCCAAGGTGGAGGTGACCGTAGGCGACATGGGGGAGAAGCTTGAAGAAGTAGAAACTCACATTGCATCGCTAGACTCCATGGGGGAGGAGATCCAAAGTGGGCTAGAAGCTGCTCTCAACAAAGGCTTGGACGTGTTCACCAAAAAGAACCGGACCTTGGAGGCTAAAATGTAGACCTTACGTGATGGCATGGAGGCCATGCGCCAACGGATGGAAGAGCTTACCAGTGAGCTCGTTACTTGCAAGACTGCCATTGGGAATGGCATGTTTGCTGGAGTGTCCAAATCCAGATTGGATGTCCCCAAGCCTAAGGAGTTTAAGGGGACTAGGGTGGCCAAGGAAGTAGACAACTACCTTTGGGGTATGGAGCAGTACTTCCAGGTCATCAGCATGCAAGACGAGTTGATAAAGGTAAGCACCGCTGCTATGTATCTCACTGATGTAGCCTTATTATGGTGGAGGCGCAGGTGTGATGATGTCAGGCATGGGAGCGCCAAGATTGGAACCTGGGTAGAGTTCCAAAAAGAGTTCAGAGAACAATTTTACCCAGAGTATGCCGATGATGAGGAGCGGGCAAAGTTGCACAGGTTGAGCCAGCAAGGGGACATAAGGGAGTATGTCCAGAAATTCTCTGAACTGAAGCTATAGATCTCGGATCTAGGTAAGAAGGATGCATTCTTTGCTTTCATGGATGGGCTGAAGCCATGGGTGAAGCATGAGCTACAAAGGAGAGGAGTTCATGACTTGGCTAAAGCCATGACTACTGCCGAGGCCTTGATAGAGTTCAAGCCTCTGAACAAGTTTGAGTCTTCCGAGCCTAAGGGTAAGGGCAGGGACGATAGGGACCAGAAGAAGCAGTCCAAGGGGAAGGATCATGACCGAGAGTCCAAGGATGGAGACCAAGATCGTTCAACCAAGGATAGCGAGAGGAAGCCACTAGCAGGCAAGCGGAAAGCAAAGGGGCACTGAGAGCCACTAGCATGCTACCTATGAGGAGGGAGCCACATAGCACGTAATTGCCCACAGAAGGGCAAGCTGGCTGCTATAGACAAGGAGTCTGACAAGGAGCCAGGGTTAGGGGTAGCAAAGCTTGGGTCATTGGTGCTCAATGCTGTCCAGAGTAAGGGGAGCCATAAGCCAAAGGGCTTGATGTTTATGGATCTGATGGTTGTAGGTCAGAAGGTGAGCGCACTAGTGGACACTGGTGCCTCACATCTTTTTATTTTAGGTGATGGAGCTCGAAAGCTTGGACTAAAGGTGCAGAAAGGGACTGGTACCATTAAAACGGTGAACTCCAAGGAAGTTCCAGCCATTAGAGTAGCACGGGGAGTGGAGTTGTAGCTTGGAGACTGGAAAGGCAAGGAGACCATTGAGGTAATACCCCTTGATGACTATGAGTTTGTGATTGGGTTGGATTTCCTTGTTCGGATTAATGCCCTCTTTGTGCCTTTTGCCGATTGTGTTTGCATCTTGGATGCACGATGCTAATGCCTAGTGCCATTGAGAAGAGGGTCTGGAGTTGGGTCGTGGGTGGTGTCAGCCATCCAATTTGCCAAAGTGGTAAGCAGACAAGAAGACACCTTCTTGGTAACCCTGAAATATGATGAGCCAAGGGAGAAGGAGATCGAGTCACCCTTGTAGGTACTAAAGGTGTTGAAGACCTTTAGTGATGTGATGCCCGTAAAGCTGCCTAGCAAGCTACCACCTAAGAGGGAGGTGGACCTCAAGATCGAGCTGATGTCCGAGGCCAAGCCATCAGCCAGAGCCCCTTACCGAATGTCCCCACCAGAGTTGGAGGAGTTAAAGAAGCAGCTCAAGGAGTTAGTTGATGCTGGCTTAATCAGGCCATCGAATGCACCCTATGGTGCACCGGTTCTATTCCAACGCAAGCATGATGGGTTGTTGTAGCTGTGCATAGACTATCGGGCCTTGAACAAGCTGACCATCAAGAACCAGTACCCCATCCCACTCATTACGGACTTGTTCGATCAACTCGGGAGCGCAAGGTGGTTCACCAAGCTAGATTTGAGGTCAGGCTACTATCAAGTCAGGATCGCGGAGGGAGATGAGCCAAAGACAGCATGTGTCACTCGGTATGGTTCCTATAAGTTCTTGGTGATGCCTTTTAGACTCACGAATGCCCCAGCAACATTCTTCACCCTTATGAACAATGTACTTCAGTCATTCCTTGATCGGTTTATTGTGGTTTATTTGGATGACATTGTGATCTACAGCCAGACTTTGGGAAAGCATGTAGACCACTTGAGATAGGTGTTAAAGGTGTTATGGGCGCACAAGCTGTTTGTCAAGAGGGAGAAGTGCTCATTCGCCCAGCAGGAGATCCCGTTCCTAGGCCACATAGTGGGAGGTGGTAGGATATGCATGGATGAAGGCAAGATACACGCCATCCTAGAGTGGCAACCGCCAGCCAAGGTCACTGAGTTGAGATTGTTCCTTGGGCTGGTTAACTACTACAGGCACTTCATCAAAGGTCACTCAGCAATAGCCACACCATTAACTGACTTGCTCAAGAAAGGGAGAGCATGGGAGTGAAGTGCAGGGTGCAAGGAAGCCTTTGACAAGTTGAAGTGGGCTATGATCGAGGAGCCAGTCTTGGCCTTGCTAGACCATGCCAAGCCTTATGAGGTGAATACAGATGCATTAGACTTTGCCATAGGGGGTGTGTTGATGTAGGAAGGACGTCCAGTAGCGTTCAAGAACAGGAAGCTGAATGAGACTGAACGTAAGTACACGGTCCAAGAGAAAGAGATGACTGCAGTGGTGCACTGCTTGTACACTTGGTGCCATTACCTATTGGGGTCGAGGTTTGTGGTGAGGATGGACAATGTGGCGACCAGCTACTTCCAGACGCAGAAAAAGCTGTCCCCCAAGCAGGCGAGATGGCAAGATTTTCTTGTAGAATTTGATTTCCAGATGGAGTACAAGCCAGGACGGCCGAACCTAGTGGCAGACGCCCTGAGCAAGAAGGCTAACCTTGCTTCCATTAGCCAACCAAAGGGGTCACTGGTGCCGCGCATCAAGGAGGGACTTGTGTATGATCCTACAGCCAAGGCTTTGATAGAGTACGCCCAGCAAGGTAAGACTAAGCGGTTTTGGTTGCAGGATGGTTTGTTGTACACCAACGGCAGTAGACTGTTTGTGCCACAACACGAGAAGGTCCGTAAGGAAGTTTTGCAAGAATGTCATGATTCAAGGTAGGCTGGACACCCTGGAGTGAGCTGTACCTTGGCACTGATCGAGGACTGATACTACTAGCCGCACATGAGGGACGATGTGGAGCTCAAGAAACCAGGCGATCTCTTGGAGCCATTGCCAGTGCCAGAGCGACCATGAGAGAGTGTTTCTCTAGACTTTATAGTCGGTCCACCCAATACAGAGGGGTTTGGAAGCATCATGGTAATGGTGGACAGGTTTTCCAAGTATGGAATTTTCATTCCAGCAACTAAGGAGTACCCAGCCAAGGAGGCAGCTCGATTGTTCCTGAAGAACATGGTTAAGTACTGGGGAGTGTCGAGGAGCATTGTTAGTGATCAGGACGGGCGGTTCATGGGTAGGTTGTAGACTGAGTTGTTCAAGCTGTTGGGGTCAGACGTGAACTTTTCCACCACATGCATCCGTAAACCAATAGGCAGACAGAATGAGTGAATGGACTATTGGAGGTCTACCTCAGACACTATGTGAGTGCCACACAAAGGGACTGGCCAAAGCTGCTAGATATTGTGCAGTTTTGCTAAAACTTGCAAAGGAGCGAGGCAACAAACCAGAGCCCATTTGAGGTTGTGACAGGGCAACAACCACTAACACTCGATTCAATTGCTGCAGGTTATACAGGGCCGAATCCAGCAGCATACAAGTTTGCTAAGGCATGGCAGGAGCAAACTGACTTGGCTAGAGTTTGTCTACACAAAGTGGCCAAGAGGTCGAAGAAGTAGGCAGACCAAAAAAGGTGGGACGTGTAGTTCCAGGTTGGAGACTTGGTGTTGGTAAAGCTGCATCCCATTGTGCGCCACAGGGGGCTGCACAAAGGCCTAGTCCGGAGGTATGAGGGACCTTTCCGAATAGTCAAGAAGGTAGGCAAGGTTGCCTACAAGCTGGATATGGCACCCAAGCTGAGGGTACACCTGGTGTTCCATGTGAGCATGCTCAAGCCGTTCCATGACAATGAAGGAGATCCAGGACGGGCAGAGTCAAAACGTGCGCCATTGGGAGTAAGGGCCTCATATGAGAAGGAGGTCCACAGCATCATAGCTGATCGAGAGGTGAGACGGAAGAACTAAAAACCAAGACATGAGTACTTGGTGCGCTGAAAGGGACTTTCAGATAGTGAGGCGAGCTGGGAACCAGCAGAGGACTTATGACAGTTTGAGGACCAGATCAGGCAGTACCATGCAGAAGATGCAACAAGGGCGTTATGCAATCAGGTGGGGGAGAATGTTACACTCTGAGTGGGCACGCCAAGCACATCAGGCAGACCAGCAGGCGAGCCAGAGGTTGAGAACCACAGACCAGGCATCTTGGCGGGTATTTGTGTGCAAATCCTAGCAAACAAGCTCAGAACGCCCGCCCGACTTCCAGGCCAGCCCGTGAGACCAAGGCCTGGCATAAAAGCTGCCCACACCACATCCAAAAGGGCCCAAGGTGCTGGACATGCAAGGGAAGCTTCTGAAAACAGGTAGGAGCATCCTGGCAGATTTGGTCGACCCTGAAAATTAGAAGTTAGCATCCTGATTGATTGTAATCCCATGATTTTAGCCTTTATTCTAGGGATATGCCATTAAGTTGTAGCTGGAGCCTCAACTATAAATAGAGGGCTGCTCTACCCTCATTTGTACACCATCAAACACTTCTGTTTTAGTGAATACAAGAGCATTTCTAGAATTTTGTCTTCTTATCCTGTTTCTCTTTAACTTGCGTAATCAGCCCTTCCTATTGTTCTAGTGCCTGCATGCTTGTGTTTTAGGCTAACTTAGGCACAAAAGAGGAGATTCCAAGCCTAAGGCCGTACAAATTCTGAGTCTATGGTTGGAGCTCGTGACACCTGCGCGCTACCGATCCTGCTACCGTAACCTTCAGTCCGGTCTGATCTTACACTGGGAATGAACTCTGTATGCCTAAGCCAACTGATGAAATGAGCGAGCAGGTGGGCACTACGTCAATTAGAGAGACGGGATGTGCAAGTCATGGATCGATAGGGTGGTAGGTGGGTTTAGCCACATCTTCATATTTTTGCCATGCCAATGCCATCTTTATGGCTTGTAAATTCATACAATGATCCCTTAAGCCTTCATGTGAAGTTTCATGGCAAGAAGACTCGTTTTCTATTTTTCATGATTTTTGAAACTTTTTATGGTTCGAGATTTTTTTAAAATTTTTTCAGAAGGAGTTTTGGCCCTAAACTTGGTAGACGTGATCCTTGTATTTTTGTTGGCATGCACAAAAACATTTAGCTAAAAACTCCAAGTGTACAGGATTTTGTGACCATTTGAAAAAAGTGTCCCCATTTCAGACACTTTAATGGCTACTGGCAGCAAACCTGTAAAATCACAAATGCTCTTTAAAGGGGTGTGAGTTCTTGAGGATTGATGAGTGATAGGGGGCCAATATAAGGACCAAGTACCAGCACCCATCACACATCACGTGCACACACCCCCCCGTCCCCTTAATCGTTGGAACCCCAATGCCGTCGGTCAGGTTCTCCGACGATGCTTTGGCGTTGGTGCCCAAGGCAAAAAACAATGTGGCACCAGCACATGCCCGAGCCCAGCATGTGCACCCGCAACCCTCGGTCTAGTCCAATCTTACACTGGTAATGAACTCCGTATGCTTAGACTGGGAATGAACTTCGTATGCCTAAGTCAACCTACAAAATGAGTGTGCTGGTGCTCAACCGGCCAGAGGGGCAGGATACGCAAGCTGGGGATCTGTCGGGTCCCCCCTACGTGCTATCAATCTTGCTGCTGGAGCCCTCCGTCCGGTCCGATCTTAGATTGGGAATGAACTCTATATGCCTAAGCCAACCGATGAAATGAGCGGGCAGGCAGGCACTACACCGACCAGAGAGGCGGGATGCGCAAGCCGTGGATCGATAGGGTGGTTGGTGGGTTTAGGCAATTCTTCATATTTCTTCCATGCCAATGCCATTTTTATGGCTTGTAAATTCAAACCATGGTCCCTTAAGCCTTCATGTGAAGTTTCATGGCAAGACGACTCGTTTTCTATTTTTCATGATTTTTAAAACTTTTTACGATTCAAGATTTTTTTAAAATTTTTTTAGAAGGAGTTTAGGCCCCAAACCTGGTAGACGTGATCCTTGTATTTTTTTGGCATGCACAAAAAAATTCAGCTAAAAACTCGATGTGTACAGGATTTTGTGACCATTTGAAAAAAGTGTCCCATTTCAGAGACTTTAGTGGCTACTGGCAGCAAACCTATAAAATCTCAAATGCTCTGTAAGGGGGTGTGAGTTCTCGAGGTTTCATGAGGGATAGGGGGCCAATATAAGAACCAAGTACCAGCACCCATCGCACATCATGTGTGCACACCCCCCGCCCCCCAATCATCGGAACCCCAATACCGTCGGTCAGGTTCCCGGCGATGCTCCGGTGATGGTGCCCCGGGTGAAAAAAAAATTCGGCACCAGCACATGCCCGACCCCAGCATGTGCACCCACAACCCTCGATCTGGTCTGATCATACACTGGGAATGAACTTCGTATGCTTAGACTGGGAATGAACTCTCTATGCCTAAGTCAACCCACAAAATGAGCGTGCGGACGCTCAGCCGGCCAGAGGGGCAGGATGCCCAAGCCGGGTCCCCCCTGCGTGCTGCCGATCCTGCTACTGCAACCCTCCATCTGATTTGATCTTAGACTAGGAATGAACTCTGTATGCCTAAGCCAACCGACAAAACGAGCGGGTGGGCGGGCACTATGCCGGCCAGAGAGGCGGGATGTGCAAGCCATGGATCGATAGGGTGGTAGGTGGGTTTAGCCACATCTTCATATTTTTGCCATGCCAATGCCATTTTTATGGCTTGTAAATCCATACAATGGTCCCTTAAGCCTTCATGTGAAGTTTCATGGCAAGACGACTCGTTTTCTATTTTTCATGATTTTGGAAACTTTTTACGGTTCGGGATTTTTTTAAAATTTTTTCAGAAGGAGTCTTGGCCCCAAACTTGGTAGATGTGATCCTTGTATTTTTTTGGCATGCACAAAAAAATTCAGCTAAAAACTCAAAGTGTACAGGATTTTGTGACCATTTGAAAAAAGTGTCCCCATTTCAGACACTTTAATGGCTACTGGCAGCAAACCTGTAAAATCTCAAATGCTCTTTAAGGGGGTGTGAGTTCTCGAGGTTTGATAAGGGATAGGGGGCCAATATAAGGGCCAAGTACCAGCACCCATTGCACATCATGTGCGCACACCCCCCGGCCCCAATCGTCGGAACCTCAATGCTACCGATTAGGTTCTCCGGCGATGGTACCCCAGGCCAAAAAAAATACGACACCAGCACATGCCCGAGCCCAGCATGTCCACCCGCAACTCTCGGTTCGGTCCAATCTTACACTGGGAATGAACTCGATATGCTTAGACTGGGAATGAACTCCGTATGCCTAAGTCAACCCATGAAACGAGCGTGCGGGCGCTCAGCCGGCCAGAGGGGCAGGATGCACAAGCCAAGGATCGGTCGGGTACCCCCCTGCATGCTACCAATATTGCTGCTGCAACCCTTGTTCCAGTCTAATCTTAGACTAGGAATTAACTCTGTATGCCTAAGCCAACCAATGAAACGAGCGGACGGGCGGGTACTACGTCGACCAGGGAGGCGGGATGCGCAAGCCGTGGATCGATAGGGTGGTAGGTGGGTTTAGGCATATCTTAATATTTCTGCAATGCCAATGCCATTTTTATGGCTTGTAAATTCATACAATGGTCCCTTAAGCCTTCATGAGAAGTTTCATGGCAAGACGACTCGTTTTCTATTTCTCACGATTTTCAAAACCTTTTACGGTTCAAAAATTTTTTAAAATTTTTTCAGAAGGATTTTTGGCCCTAAACTTGGTAGACATGATCCTTGTATTTTTATTGGCATGCACAAAAAAATTCAGCTAAAAACTCGAAGTGTACAGGATTTTGTGACCATTTGAAAAAAGTGTCCCCATTTTAGACACTTTAATGGCTACTGGCAGCAAACCTGTAAAATCTCAAATGCTCTTTAAGGGGGTGTGAGTTCTCAAGGTTTGATGAGGGATAGGGGGCCAATATAAGGGCCAAGTATGAGCACCCATCGCACATCATGTGTGCACACCCCCCGCCCCCCCAATCGCCGGAACCCTAATGCCGTCGGTCAGGTTCTCCAGTGATGCTCTGGCGATGGTGCTCCGAGTGAAAAAAAATGCGGCACCAGCACATTCCTGAGCCCAGCATGTGCACCCGCAACCCTCGGTCCGGTTCGGTCTTCCATTGGGAATGAACTCCATATGCTTAGACTGGGAATGAACTCCGTATGCCAAAGTCAACCCACGAAATGAGCGTGCAGGCGCTCAGTCGGCCGAGGGGCAGGATGCCTAAGTCGGGGATTGGTCGGGTCCCCCCTGCATGCTGCCGATCCTGCTACCATAACCCTCTATCTGGTCTGATCTTAGACTGGGAATGAACTCTGTATGCCTAAGCCAACCGACGAAATGAGCGGGCAGAAGGGCACTGTGCCGGCCAGAGAGACGGGATGCGCAAGCCGTAGATCGACAGGGTGGTAGGTGGGTTTAGGCAAATCTTCATATTTCTGCCATGCCAATGCCATTTTTATGGCTTGTAAATTCATACAATGGTCCCTTAAGCCTTCATGTGAAGTTTCATGCCAAGACGACTCATTTTCTATTTTTCACGATTTTTGAAACTTTTTACGGTTCAGGATTTTTTTAAAATTTTTTCAGAAGGAGTTTTGGCCCCAAACTTGGTAGACATGATCCTTGTATTTTTGTTGGCATGCACCAAAAAAATCTGCTAAAAACTCAAAGTGTACAGGATTTTGTGACCATTTGAAAAAAGTGTCCCCATTTCAGACACTTTAATGGCTACTGGTAGCAAACCTGTAAAATCTCAAATGCTCTTTAAGGGGGTGTGAGTTCTCGAGGTTTGATGAGGGATAGGGGCCAATATAAGGGCCAAGCACCAGCACCCATTGCACATCATGTGCGCACACCACCCCCTGCCCCACCTATCGTCAGAACCCCAATGCCGCTGGTCAGGTTGTCCGACGTTGCTTCGGCGATGGTGCCCCGGGCGAAAAAAAAATGTGGTACCAGCTCATGCCCCTGCCTAGCATGTGCACTCGCAACCCTCGGTTCGGTCCGATCTTACACTGGGAATGAACTCCGTATGCCTAAGTCAACCCACGAAACGAGCATGCGGGTGCTCTGTCGGCCAGAGGGGTAGGATGCACAAGCCGGTTGTCATGGACTAAGCTTTCTCTCAACAAGCAATAGATCGTGCGGCACTTGAATGGGCGCTCCCAACCAAGTCAGCCTTCAATAGATCGATATCTGAACAAATAACCATAAGCCCTGGTTAGTCCCAAGCATTCACAATAATACACAATATATCGAGATCAATCTCAAGCACACACACAAGAAGGCATATTCACAACGAGAAAAAGAAAAACACATCGAGGTAACAATCGAGACATTCAATAGGGGTAAGTTTTATTATAAACGAGAATCATACATCAAGACCTCCCACCATCACCAGGGCCAGGGGGCAACCCATGGTGGGTGGCCTAAACTCGCATAGCAACCGATGAGACAGCCCAACACTACGCTGTCGGCTCACCCCCTTAAAGAGCCTTAGAGATTTTAGAGCTATGATACCAGTAACCATTACAATGTTTGAAATGGGGACACTTTTCCTAGCACAAGGGATCTACCCGGCCATGACCCTATACATGGGTGGCTCATGGCAACCTAAGTCCTAGTGATGGCCCTATACAAGGTTGGCTCATGACATTCTCCCCCCACCTATTCTATCGATGTCTTCATCGACTTGCTGG
Source organism: Durio zibethinus (assembly GCF_002303985.1). The sequence continues at coordinate 5,936 of NW_019167946.1, read as the reverse complement.
CTTGAAATTCTTTGATCTTCCTTTGAAATCTTTGGAGGTCGTGTTCTCTCTCCCAGCTGGTTTCTTCTAGTCCTAATCCCTCTCACTTCACTAAGTACTCCCAAACTAGTCTTCAAGATATCTTGGTTTCCCTATCAGCTAAGATCTCTTTGACTCGACGCTCTGAGGGTGGCTTCATGGTGATGGTGGCTCTGGTTGGCTCCCTTCATCTAGCATCTGTAGGATCTATATGGAAAGGTTTCAGGTTGCTCACATGAAATACTGGGTGCACCTTCATCCACTTTGGTGGGTCGATTTTGTAAGAAGCATTCCCCACCTTGGAAAGGACCCTTTCTGGACCTTCATATTTGTGCACCAGTCTATGATCTCTCTTTCTCAAGAACCTGGTTTGTTTAGGAACTAGTCGGACAAGAACCAAATCACCAACTTGAAAATGTTGAGCTCTATGACCTTTGTCTGCACATTTTTTCATCCTCTTTGATGCTTTCTCCAGGTAGGCTTACGCAATCTCTGTGTTTTGCTTCCACTTTTTACTGAGATTGAAGGGTCTCGGATCTTTCCTCCATATTGTTCCAAGGAAGTATGGGGTAACCTTGGTAATTGTCCGATGACCACCTCAAATGGGCTCTTATTGGTGGAAGAGCTTTTGTTGGAATTAAAACAGAGTTGAGCTACGTCCAATAATCAAGGCCAGTCTTTTTGATTGGCTTGAACAAAATGCCTCATGTATTCCTCTAATAATCCATTGAATCATTCCGTTTGACCATCGGTTTGAGGGTGATAGCTTAAGGAGATGTTGAGTTGGGACCCCAATATCTTGAAAAGTGCTCTCCAGAAGGACCCCATGAATCTCGGATCTCGATCGTTGATAATGTTTTGAGGGAAGCCCCAGTATTTGACCACATGTTTGAACAATAGTCGAGCTGTGTCTTCCACAGTGCAATACTTGTGAGTGGGAATGAATGTGGCATACTTAGAGAATCGGTCAATCACCGCCAAAATAGCTCCAAGGTCACCAACCTTGGGTAGGCTCGAAATAAAATCAAGGGAGATGCTTTCCCACGGTCTGGTAGGTACTAGTAGTGGTTCAAGCATGCCTATAGATTTCTTCCTTTCAACCTTGTCTTGTTGGCAAATAAGGCAAGTCTTCGTATAGTCCATCACATCTTATCGCATGTGAGGCCAATAGTATCCCTGTTTCAATAATGCCAAAGTGCATTACCAACCTGGGTGTCCCGCCCATGGTGTGTCATGACATTCCCTCATTAGCATTTGTCTCAGACCTTCTACTCTTGGCACAAACACTCGAGGCCCCTTGGTCTATAAGACCCCATTTTCTTGCTAGAAGTACTTGGACTTCCCTTCTTACACTAGCTTCAGGATGGCAGAAGCTTGCGGGTTCTTCCCTAAGTGATCTCTAATCAACTTATGAATGTCTGTAGTGGCTCTGCTAGCTGCCATTGGGGCAATTCTTCTAAAGGTCACTAAATCTGCTCACCTGCTCAATGCATCGGCCACTTGATTGGTCTTTCTAGCGGTGTGCTCAAAACAAAAGTCAAATTTTGCTAAAAATTCTTGCCACCTAGCTTGTTTTGCCGTAAGCCTTGGTTGGGTGTGAAAATGGCTAACAGTCGTATTGTTTGTCTTCACGACAAAATGTGAACCCAACAAGTAATGTCGCCAAGCCCTCAAGCAGTGAACCACCACCAAGAGTTCTTTTTCCTAGGCCGTATATTTCTTTTCAGCTTCATTTAGCTTCTTACTTTTAAATGCTACCGGGTGATGTTGTTGTAAAAGTACTCCTCCAATAGCAAAATTAGATGCATCCATTTGAACTTCGAAGGGCTTTTCAATATCAGGGAGAGCTAAGATGGGATCTTTCATAATAGCATCCTTCAATCCCTCAAAGGCCTCTTGGCATTCACTCGTCCAACACCATTTACGCTCCTTCTTCAATAGCTCCGTGAGGGCCGTGGTCTTGCGAGAGTACCCTTTCACAAACCTTCTATAATAATTGGCTAGTCCCAAAAATGAGCGGAGTTCACTAACGTTCTTCGGTGTTGTCCACTCCTTGATGGCCCTAACCTTTTCCATGTCCATTCGAATGTGGCCATGTTCAATAATGTGACTAAGAAAATGGATTTGGGTTTGAGCAAATGCACACTTCTCCCTTTTTACGTATAACTGGTGGTCCTGTAATCTTTGAAGTACCTGGCGTAGGTGCTCTTGATGTTCTTCCAAGGTGAAGCTAAATATCGCTATATCATCTAAATAGATGACTACAAATTTGTTTAGGTAGTCATGGAACACCTGATTTATCAATGTACAAAATGTGGCAGGAGCATTGGTCAGTCCAAAGGGCATAACAAGAAATTCAAATGCACCATACCGTGTCTCACAAGTGGTCTTTGGCTCATTTCCCACAGCGATTCTGACCTAATGGTAGCCAGATTTCAGGTCCAATTTGGAGAAGTACTTGGCTCGGCTCAATTGATCAAACAAGTCTGCTATAAGGGGAATGGGATATTTGTTTCTTACGATGACTTTGTTCAGGGCCCTGTAGTCAACACGTAATCGCAAACTTCCATCATGCTTCTTTTGAAATAGCACTGGTGCTCCGAAAAGTGCCTTTGATGGTCTAATGAACCCGGCTTGTAGCAGCTCATCGAACTACTTTCTTAGTTCGCCAACTCTACCAGGCCATGTGGTAGAGAGCTCTAGCAGGGGGTTTCGCTCCTGGGAGGAGCTCAATTTCATGGTCCACTGCTCGTCGAGGGGGTAGAACGTTAGGCAACATCTCTGGCATCACCTTTTCAAATTCTTTCAACATTTTTTCCACACCATCAGGTATTGGTTTTACTTTCGACCTTTTTTTGTAGATCGACACCACCACAAAGAAGGGTTCCCCTCTCTTTACCCCTTTCTTGAACTACAAAGCAGAAATCATTTTCTTCCCACTATTTGGTAAGATGTTGGCTGGCACCACACATGGGTGTTCCCCTAAGAACAACAAGCAGCCAGCGACAGGAATAGGGATGACCTGAGCCAACATCATGAAGTCCAATCTGAGAACAACATCAAAGTCATCCATGAGGGAAACTGTAAAGTCTACCTTCCCTTCCCATGGCCCCAATCGGGTTGTCACACTCTTGGAGCTTTCACTGATCGCAAAGGCTGGTGAATTGACTACCTTCATTCATCCACAGTCTTTACTAATCTGAAGACCACACCTTTTTGCTTCTTCTGGTGCTATGAAAGTGTCTGTTGCACCCGTATCCACCATGGCCTTGGTGGCTTTCTCATTGATCGTCAAGTTCACATACATTAAGCCTCTACTATGCCCTTTCTTTATAGTGTTCAATTGGGTGCAGAGGGCATTGAGGAACCTTATTGAACCCATCCTAGCTGGCTCCTCTTCAGCTTTTTCAACGCTCTCTGGCACTTTTGCAGACTCTTGAGACGAGGTCCTTAAGGCATTAAGGGCTCCCCTGTGCAGGCATTCAACCACCCGATGTAGCCCCTTGTAAAGAAAGCAAGCTAACTGTTGCCTAGGCTTGAAAATCCTTGCGTTGCTTGTCTTGGGTTGGGTGCTATCTCGACCAGCACATGCTCGAGCCAAGCATGTGCACCCACAACCCTCTGTCCGGTTCAATCTTACACTGAGAATGAACTCTGTATGCTTAGACTGGGAATGAACTCCGTATGCCTAAGTCAACCCACGAAACGAGCGTGCGGGTGCTCAGCCGGCCAGAGGGGCAGGATGCACAAGCCAGGGATTGGCCGAGTCCCCCCCTACGTGCTACCAATCCTGCTACTGCAACCTTCGATCCGATCCGATCTTAGACTGGAATGAACTCCATATGCCTAAGCCAACCGACGAAACGAGCGGGTGGCCAGGCATTACGCTGGCCAGAGAGGCGGGATGCGTAAGTCGTGGATCGATAGGGTGGTAGGTGGGTTTAGGCACATCTTCATATTTCTGCCATGCCAAGGTAATTTTTATGGCTTGTAAATTCATATAATGGTCCCTTAAGCCTTCATGTGAAGTTTCATGGCAAGACGACTTGTTTTCTATTTTTCTCGATTTTTAAAACTTTTTACGGTTCAGGATTTTTTTAAAATTTTTTCAGAAGGTGTTTTTGCCCCAAACTTGGTAGACATGATCCTTGAACTTTTTTGGCATGCACAAAAAAATTCAGCTAAAAACTCGAAGTGTACAGGATTTTGTGACCATTTGAAAAAGTGTCCCCATTCTAGGCACTTTAATGGCTACTGGCAGCAAGCCTGTAAAATCTCAAATGCTCTTTAAGGGGGTGTGAGTCTTTGACGTTTGATGAGGGATAGGGGGCCAATATAAGGGAAAAGTACCAGCAACCATCGCACGTCATGTGCGCACACCCCCCATGGGTGTGGTGCCAGCCAACATCTTACCAAAGAGTGGGAAGAAAATGATTTTTACTTTGCAATTCAAGAAAGGGGTAAAGAGAGGTGAACCCTCCTTTGTGGCGGTGCCGATCTACAAAGAAGGGTCGAAAGTAGAACCAATACCTGATGGTGTGGAAAAAATGTTGGAAGAATTTGAAGAGGTGATGCCAGAGATGTTGCCTAAGGTTTTACCCCCTCGACGAGCAGTGGACCATGAAATTGAGCTCCTTCCAGGAGTGAAACCCTCTGCTAGAGCTTCCTACCGCATGGCCCCACCAGAGTTGGCCGAACTAAGAAAGCAGTTAGATGAGCTGCTACAAGTCAGGTTCATCAGACCATCAAAGGCTCCTTTCAAAGTGCCAATGCTATTTCAAAAGAAGCATGATGGAAGTTTACGATTATGTGTTGACTACAAGGCCCTGAACAAAGTCACTGTAAGAAATAAATATCCCATTCCCCTTATAGCAGACTTGTTTGATCAATTGAGCAGGGCCAAGTACTTCTCTAAATTGGACCTGAGATCTGGCTACCATCAGGTCAGAATCATTGAGGGAGATGAGCCAAAAACCACTTGTGTGACACGGTATAGTGCATTTGAATTTCTTGTTATGCCCTTTGGACTAACCAATGCTCCTGCCACATTTTGTACATTGATGAATCAGGTGTTCCATGACTACCTGACAAATTTGTAGTCATCTATTTAGACGATATAGTGGTATATAGCTCCACCTTGGAAGAACATCAAGAGCACCTGCACTAGGTACTTCAAAGATTACAGGACCACCGGTTATACGTAAAAAGGGAAAAGTGTGCATTTGTTTAGACTCAAATCCATTTTCTCGGTCACATTGTCGAACGTGGCCACATTCGAATGGACATGGAAAAGGTTAGGGCCATTAAAGAGTGCACAACACCGAAGAATGTTAATGAACTCCACTCATTTTTAGGACTAGCCAATTATTATAGAAGGTTTGTGGAAGGGTACTCTCGCAAGACCACAAGCCTCACGGAGCTATTGAAGAAGGAGCGTAAATGGTGTTGGACGAATGAGTGCCAAGAGGCCTTTGAGGAATTGAAGGATGCTATTATGAAGGATCCCATCTTAGCTCTCCCTGATATTGAAAAGCCCTTCGAAGTTCAGATGGATGCATCTGATTTTGCTATTGGAGGAGTGCTTTTGCAACAACATCACCCAATAGCATTTGAAAGTAGGAAGCTAAGTGAAGCTGAAAGAAAATATACGGCCCAGGAAAAAGAACTCCTGGCGTTGGTTCACTGCTTGAGGGCTTGGCGACATTACTTGTTGGGTTCACACTTTGTCGTGAAGACAGACAATACGGCCGTTAGCCATTTTCTCACCCAACCAAGGCTTATGGCAAAACAAGCTAGGTGACAGGAAGTTTTAACGAAATTTGACTTTTGTTTTGAGCACACCGCTGGAAACACTAATTAAGTGGCTGATGCATTGAGCAGGCGAACAAATTTAGTGGCCCTTAGAAGAATTACCCCAA
>NW_019167945.1:0-51494 GCF_002303985.1 Durio zibethinus | reverse complement strand
TTCAAGGCAAGACGACTCATTTTTATTTTTCATGAATTTTTGAAACTTTTGAGCTTCGGGATTTTTTAAAATTTTTTCAGAAAGGTTTTTGTCCCCAAACTTATTAGACATGATCCTTGTATTTTTGTTGGCATGCACAAAAAACTTCAGCTAAAAACTCGAAGTGTACAAGATTTTGTGACCATTTGAAAAAAGTGTCCCCATTTTAGACACTTTAATGGCTACTGGCAGCAAACCTATAAAATCTCAAATGCTCTTTAAGGGGTGTGAGTTCCCGAGGTTTGATGAGGGATAGGGGGCCAATATAAGGGCCAAGTACCAGCACCCATCGCACATCATGTGCTCACACCCCCCTTGGCCCCTCGATCGTCGAAACCTCAATCCCACCGGTTAGGTTCCCCGGCGATGCTCCAGTGATGGTGCCCCGACGACGGCACCAGCACATGCCCGAGATCAGCATGTGCTGCCCCAACCCTTGGTCCGATCTGATCTTAGACTGGGAATGAACTCCGTATGCTTAGACTGGGAATGAACTCCGTATGCCTAAGTCAACACATGAAACGAGCGTGTGGGCGCTCAGTCGGCCAGAGGGGCAGGATGCGCAAGCCGAGGATCGGTCGGGTCCCCCTCTACGTGCTGCCAATCCTGCTACCGTAACCCTCATTCTGGTCTGATCTTAGACTGGGAATGAACTCCGTATGCCTAAGCCAACCGATGAAACGAGCGGACGAACGGCGGCGGGCGGGTGGGCACTACGTTGACCAGAGAGACAGGATGCGCAAGCCGTGGATAAATAGGGTGGGAGGTGGGTTTAGGCACATCTTCCTATTTTTGCATGCCAATGCCATTTTTATGGCTTGTAAATTCATACAGTGGTCCTTTAAGCCTTGACATGAAGTTTCATGGCAAGATGACTCGTTTACTATTTTTCATGATTTTTGAAACTTTTTACGGTTCGGATTTTTTTAAAATTTTTTTGGAAGGACTTTTGGCCCCAAACTTGGTAGATGTGATCCTTCTATTTTTGTTGGCATGCACAAAAAAATTCAGCTAAAAACTCAAAGTGTACAAGATTTGTGACCATTTGAAAAAAGTGTCCCCATTTCAGACATTTTAATGGCTACTGGCAGCAAACCTGTAAAATCTCAAATGCTCTTTAAGGGGTGTGAGTTCTTGAGGGTTGATAAGGGATAGGGGGCTAATATAAGGGCCAAGTACCAGCACCCATCGCACATCATGTGTGCACACCACCTCGACCCCCCCGATCACCGAAACCCTAATGACGCCGATCAGGTTCTCCGACGATGGTGCCTCGGTGAAGAAAAATACGGCACCAGCACATGCTCGAGCCTAGTAGGTACTGCTGCAAGCCTCAATCTGGTCTGATCTTAGACTGGGAATGAACTCCGTATGCCTAAGCCAACCGACGAAACGAGCAGACGGGCGGGCACAACGCCGGCCAGAGAGACGGGATGCGCAAGCCGTGGATTGATAGGTTGGTAGGTGGGTTTAGGCACATCTTCATGTTTCTACATGCCAATACCATTTTTATGGCTTGATAAATTCATACCAAATGGTGCTTAAGGCTTCACATCAAGGTTTCCATGGCAAGAAAAGACTCCGTTTTTCTATTTTTCCATGATATTTTGAAAACTTTTTACGGCCTAACGATTTTTAAAATTTTCGGAAAGGAGTTTTGGACCCAAAACTTTGTAGACGTGATGCCATTGTATTTATATTTTGGCATGCACAAAAAAATTCAGCTTGAAAAACCTCGAAAGTGTTACAAGATTTATGTGACCTTTTGAAAAAAAGTGTCCGCCATTTGCAGCACTTTAATGGTTACTGGCAGCAAACCTGTAAGAAATCCTAAAAATGCTGCTTTAAGGGGGTGATAGAGTTCTCAGAGGATATTGTATGACGGGATACGGGGGCCAAAATATAAGCACCAGTACCAGCAACACATCCGTACATTCCATGATGCGCACACCCCTCGGCCCCCCCGATGCGGTCGAAACGCAATGCCGATCGGTCAGGTTCTCCGACGATGGCCTCCGGTGATAGGTGCCAGCCGACAAAGAAAAATGTGGCACCAGCACATGCCTGAGCCGAGCATGTGCTGCCACAACCCTTGGTCTGGTCCGATCTTAGACTGGGAATGAACTCCATATGCTTAGACTGGGAATGATATCCGTATGCCTAAGTTAACCCACGAAACGAGCGTGCGGGCACTCTGCCGGCCAGAGGGGCGGGATGCTCAAGCCAGGGATCGATCGGGTCTCCCTCTGCGTGCTGCCGATCTTGCAGCCGTAACTCTCGGTCTGATCTGATCTTACTCTGGGAATGAACTCCGTATGCCTAAGCCAACCGACAAAACGAGCGGGCGGGTGGGCACTATGCCGGCCAGAGAGACGGGATGCACAAGCCATGGATCGATAGGGTGGTAGGTGGGTTTAGGCACATCTTCATATTTCTGTATGCCAATGCCATTTTTATGGCTTGTAAATTCATACAATGGTCCCTTAAGCCTTCACGTGAAGTTTCTTGGCAAGACGACTCGTTTTTTATTTTTCATGATTTTTGAAACTTTTTATGACTCGAGATTTTTTAAAAACTATTTTGGTTAAGGAAGTTTGGCCAACTTGGAGATGTGAATCTTAGTTTTTTGTTGGCATGCAATCACAAAAATTCCAGCCAAAAACTCGAAGTGCACAAAATGTTTGCTGACGCATTTTGAAAAAAGTGTCCCCATTTTCAGACACTTTAATGGGCTACTTCGGGGCAGCAAACCTGTTAAAAATCTCAAATGCTCTTTAAGGGGGTGTGGGTTCTCCAAGGTTTGATGAGGATAGGGGGCCAAATATACGGGCCAAAGTATCCAGACCATACCACTTATGTCGCACCCCCCGCGACCCCTCCCGATCAATCACACCCAATGCCGTTGGTGCAAGTTCTCCGAGTGATGGCTCGCGGAGATGGTAGCCCCCAGCGAAGAAAAATGCGGCACCAGCACAGTGCTCGACCCCAGCAATTTTCTGCCGTAACCCTCGGTCCGTCCAATCTTAGACTGGGAATGAACTCCGTATGCTTAGACTGGGAATGAACTCCGTATGCCTAAGTCAACACGAATCGAGCGTTGCGGGCTAGTCGGCCAAGACGGGTCTATCAGTTCCGGTGTGAGTCCCCTTCTGCGTTGCTATGATCTACTGCACACCCTTAGTCTGGTCCAATGTTAGTTAGGAATGACTCCGTATGCCTAAGCCAACCAACAGAACGTAGTAGAGGGCGGGCATTACTCCCGGCCAGAGAGATGGATCGCAAGTCGTGGATCGATAGGGTGGTAGGTGGGTTTAGGCACATCTTCATGTTTCTGTGTGCCAATGCCATTTTATGGCTTGTAAATTGATACAATGGTCCCTTAAGCCTTCACGTGAAGTTTCATGGCAAGACGACTCGTTTTTTATTTTCATGATTTTGAAACTTTTTGTTGTTCGGGATTTTTTAAATTTTTTTGGAAGGATTTTTGGCCCCAAACTTGGTAGATGTGATCCTTGTATTTTTTTGGCATGCACAAAAAATTCAGCTAAAACCTCGAAGTGTACAAGATTTTGTGACCTTTTGAAAAAAGTGTCCCCATTTCAAATACTTTAATGGTTACTGGCAGCAAACCTGTAAAATCTAAAAAGCTCTTTAAGGGGGTGTGAGTTCTCGAGCTTTGATGAGGGATAGGGGGCCAATATAAGCACCAAGTACCAGCACCCATCGTACATCATGTGCGTACACCCCCCCGGCCCCTCGATCGCCAGAACCTCAATGCCGCCGGTCAGGTTCTCCGACGATGCTCCGGTGATGGTGCCCCGACAAAGAAAAATGTGGCACCAGCACATGCCCGAGCCCAGCATGTGCTGTCGCAACCCTTGGTCTGGTCCGATCTTAGACTGGGAATGAACTCCATATGCTTAGACTGGGAATGAACTCCGTATGCCTAAGTTAACCCACGAAACGAGCGTGCGGGCGCTCTGCCGGCCAGACGGGCGGGATGCTCAAGCCAGGGATCGATCGGGTCCCCCTCTACGTGCTGCCGATCTTGCAGCCATAACCTTCGGTCCGGTCCGATCTTACTCTGGGAATGAACTCCATATGCCTAAGCCAACCGACGAAACGAGCGGGCGGGTGGGCACTATGCCGGCTAGAGAGACGGGATGCGCAAGCCATGGATCGATAGTGTGGTAGGTGGGTTTAGGTACATCTGTGTGCCAATGCCATTTTTATGGCTTGTAAATTCATACAATGGTCCCTTAAGCCTTCACGTGAAGTTTCATGGCAAGACGACTCATTTTCCATTTTTCACGATTTTTGAAACTTTTTATGGTTCGGGATTTTTTTAAATTTTTTTGGAAGGAGTTTCGGCCCCAAACTTGGTTGATGTGATCCTTGTATTTTTGTTGGCATGCACAAAATAATTCAGCTAAAAACTCATATTGTACAAGATTTTGTGACCATTTGAAAAAAGTGTCCCCATTTCAAACACTTGAATGGCTACTGGCAGCAAACCTGTAAAATCTCAAATGCTCTTTAAGGGGGTGTGAGTTTTCGAGGTTTGATGAGGGATAGGGGGCCAATATAAGAGCCAAGTACCAGCACCCACCGCACATCATGTGCGCACACCCCCCGGCCCCCCCGATCGCCGGAACCCCAATGCTGCCGGTCAGGTTCTCTGGTGATGCTCCGACGATGGTGCCCCGGCGAAGAAAATTGTGGCACCAGTACATGCCCGAGCCCAGCATGTGCTGCTGTAACCCATGGTCTGGTCCGATCTTACACTGGGAATGAACTCCGTATGCTTAGACTGGGAATGAACTCCATATGCCTAAATCAACCCATGAAATGAGCGTACGGGCGCTCAGCCGGCCAGAGGGGTGGGATGCGTAAGCCGAGGATCGGCCGGGTCCCCCTCTGCATGCTGCCGAACCTACTGCCGCAACCCTCAGTGTGGTTTGATCTTAGACTGGGAATGAACTCCGTATGCCTAAGCAACCGACGAAACGAGCGGGCGGGCGGGCACTACGCCGGCTAGAGAGACGGGATGCGCAAGCCGTGGATCGATAGGTTGGTAGGTGGGTTTAGGCACATCTTATATTTCTGCATGCCAATGCCATTTTTATTGCTTGTAAATTTATACAATGGTCCCTTAAGCCTTCACGTGAAGTTTCATGGCAAGACGACTTGTTTTCTATTTTTCATGATTTTTAAAACTTTTTACAGTTCAAGATTTTTTAAAATTTTTTCGGCAGGAGTTTCAGTCCCAAACTTGGTAGTCGTGATCCCTGTATTTTTGTTGGTATGCACAAAAAAATTCAGCTAAAAATTCGAAGTTTACAAGATTTTGTGACCATTTGAAAAAAGTGTCCCCATTTCAGACACTTTAATGGCTACTGGCAGCAAACCTGTAAAATCTCAAATGCTCTTTAAGGGGGTGTGAGTTCTCAAGGTTTGATGAGGGATAGGGGGCCAATATAAGGGCCTAGTACCAGCACCCATCGCACATCATGTGCGCACACCCCCCCGGCCCCTCCGATCGCCGGAGCCTTAATGCCGCCGGTCAGGTTCTCTGATGATGCTCCGATGATGGTGCCCCGGTGAAGAAAAATGCGGTACCAGCACATGACAGAGCCCACATGTGCTGCCGTAACCCTCGGTCCAGTCCGATCTTAGACTGGGAATGAACTCCGTATGTTTAGACTGAGGATGAACTCCGTATGCCTAAGTCAACCCACGAAACGAGCGTGCGGGCGCTCAACCGGCCAGAGTAGTGGGATGCGCAAGCCGAGGATCGGTGGGGTCCCCTTCTGCGTCCTGTCGATCCTACTATCGCAACCCTTGGTCTGGTCTGATCTTAGACTGGGAATGAACTCCGTATGCCTAAGCCAACCGACGAAACGAGCGGGCGTGCGGGCGGCCAATATAAGGGGGTGTGAGTTCTCGAGGTTTGATGAGAGATAGGGGGCCAATATAAGGGCCAAGTACAAGCACCCATCGCACATCATGTGTGTACACCCCCCCGATCGTCAAAACCCCAACGCCGCAGGTCAGGTTCTCCGGTAATGGCACCTTGGCGAAGAAAAATGTGGCACCAGCATAGGCCCGAGCCCAGCATGTGCTGTCGTAACCCTTGGTCCATTCCGATCTTAGACTGGGAATGAACTCCGTATGCCTAAGTCAACCCACGAAACGAACATGCGGGCACTCAACCGGCCAGAGGGGTGGGATGCGCAAGCCGGGGATCGACCGGGTCCCCCTCTACGTGCTGCAGATCCTGCTACCACAACCCTTGGTCTAGTCCAATCTTAGACTGGGAATGAACTCCGTATGCTTAAGCCAACCGACGAAATGAGCGGGCGGGCGGGCGGGCGGGAACTACGCTGACCAAAGAGACGGGATGCGCAAGCCGTAGATCGATAGGGTGGTAGGTGGGTTTAGGCACATCTTCATATTTCTACGTGCCAATGCCATTTTTATGGCTTGTAAATTCATACAATGGTCCTTTAAGCCTTCACGTGAAGTTTCATGGCTAGACACTCGTTTTTTATTTTTCACGATTTTCTAAACTTTTTGCTGTTCGGGATTTTTTAAAATTTTTTCGAAAGGAGTTTTGGCCCCAAACTTGGTAGACGTGATCCTTGTATTTTTGTTGGCATGCACAAAAAAATTCAGCAAAAAAGTTGAAGTGTATAAGATTTTGTCACCATTTGAAAAAAATGTCCCCATTTCAGACACTTTAATGGCTACTGGCAGCAAACCTGTAAAATCTCAAACGGTCTTTAAGGGGGTGTGAGTTCTCGAGATTTGATGAGGGATAGGGGGCCAATATAAGGGCCAAGTACCAGCACCCATCACACATCATGTGCGAACTCCCCCTGGCCCCCCGATCGTCGGAACCCTAATGCCGCCGGTCAGGTTCTCCAGCGATGCTCTGACGATGGTGCCCTGATGAAGAAAAATACGGCACCAGCACATGCCCGAGCCTAGCATGTGCTGTCGCAACCCTCGATCCGGTCCGATCTTAGACTGGGAATGAACTCGGTATGCTTAGACTGGGAATGAACTCCGTATGCCTTAGTCAACCCACGAAACGAGTGTGCAGGCACTCAACAAGCTAAAGGTGCGGGATTCGCAAGTCGAGGATCGGTCAGGTCCCCCTCTACGTGCTGCCAATCCTGCTGCCACAACCCGCAGTCCGGTCCGATCTTAGACTAGGAATGAACTCCGTATGCCTAAGCCAATCGACGAAACGAGCGGGCGGGCACTACGCCGGCCAGAGAGACGGGATGGCAAGCCGTGGATCGATAGAGTGGTAGGTGGATTTGGGCACATCTTCATATTTCTGCGTGCCAATGCCATTTTTATGGCTTGTAAATTCATACAAGGGTCCCTTAAGCCTTCACGTGAAGTTTCATGGCAACACGACTCATTTTCTATTTTTCACGATTTTCCAAACTTTTTGCTGTTCGGGATTTTTTAAAATTTTTTCGAAAGGAGTTTTGGCCCCAAACTTTCTAGACGTGATCCTTGTATTTTTGTTGGCATGCACAAAAAAATTCAGCAAAAAAGTCAAAGTGTATAAGATTTTGTGACCGTTTGAAAAAAGTGTCCCCATTTCAGACACTTTAATGGCTACTGGCAGCAAACCTGTAAAATCTCAAATGCTCTTTAAGGGGGTGTGAGTTCTCGAGGTTTGATGAGGGATAGGGGGCCAATATAAGGGCCAAGTACCAGCACCCATCGCACATCATGTGCGCACACCCCCTGGCCCCCCTGATCGTCGGAACCCCAATGCCGCCGGTCAGGTTCTCTGGCGATGCACCGGCGATGGTGCCCCGACGAAGAAAAATGTGGCACCAGCACATGCCCAACCCCAGCATGTGCTACCGCAACCCTCGGTCTGATCCGATCTTAGACTGGGAATGAACTCCGTATGCTTAGACTGGGAATGAACTCTGTATGCCTAAGTCAACCCATGAAACGAGCGTGCGGGCGCTCAGCCGGCCAGAGGGGCGGGATGCACAAGCCGAGGATTGGCCGGGTCCCCCTATGCGTGCTGTTGATCCTGCTACCACAACCCTCATTTTGGTTTGATCTTAGACTGGGAATGAACTCCGCATGCCTAAGCCAACCGATGAAATGAACGGGCGACGGGCGGGCGGGCACTATACCAACCAAAGAAACGGGATGCGCAAGCCGTTGATTGATAGGGTGGTAGGTGGGTTTAGGCACATCTTCATATTTCTACATGCCAATGCCATTCTTATGGCTTGTAAATTCATACTAATGGTCCCTTAAGCCTTCACGTGAAGTTTCATGGTAAGACGACTCGTTTTTTATTTTTCATGATTTTTGAAACTTTTTACGGTTCAGGATTTTTTAAAAATATTTGCAGAAGGGGTTTTGGCCCCAAACTTGGTAGACGTGATCCTTTTATTTTTGTTGGCATGCACAAAAAAATTCAGCCAAAAACTCGAAGTGCACAAGATTTTGTGACCATTTGAAAAAAGTGTCCCCATTTTAGACACTTTAATGGCTACTGGCAGCAAACCTGTAAAATCTCAAATGCTCTTTAAGGGGGTGTGAGTTCTCGAGGTTTAATGAGGGATAGGGGGCCAATATAAGGGCCAAATACCAGCACCCATCGCACATTATGTGCGCACACCCCCCGGCCCCCCGATCATCGAAATCCCAATGCTGTCGATCAGGTTCTCCGACGATGCTCCGGTGGTGGTGCCCCGGTGAAGAAAAATACGGCACTAGCACATGCCCGAGCCCAGCATGTGCCGCTGCAACCATCGGTCCGGTATGATCTTAGACTAGGAATGAACTCCGTATGCCTAAGCCAACCGATGAAACGAGCGGGCGGACGGGCGGGCACTACGCCGGCCAGAGAGACCGGATACGCAAGCCGTGGATCGATAGGGTGGTAGGTGGGTTTAGGCACATCTTCATATCTCTACATGCCAATGCCATTTTTATGGCTTGTAAATTGATACAATGGTCCCTTAAGCCTTCACTTGAAGTTTCATGGCAAGACGACTCATTTTCTATTTTTCACGATTTTTGAAACTTTTTACGGTTCGAGATTTTTTAAAATTTTTTCGAAAGGAGTTTTGGCCCCAAACTTGGTAGACGTGATCCTTGTATATTTTTTTTGCATGCACAAAAAAATTCAGCTAAAAAATCGAGGTGAACAAAATTTTGTGACCTTTTGAAAAAAGTGTCCCCATTTCAGACACTTTAATGGCTACTGCCAGCAAACCTGTAAAATCTCAAATGCTCTTTAAGGGGGTGTGAGTTCTCGAGGTTTGATGAGGGATAGGGGGCCAATATAAGGGCCAACTACCAGCACCCATCTCACATCATGTGCGGACAACCGCCCCCGGCCTCCCCAATCATCGGAACCCCAATGCTGCCGGTCAGGTTCTCCGACAATGCTCCGACGACGGTGCCCCGACGAAGAAAAATTCGGCACCAGCACATGCCCAAGCCCAGCTTATGCTGTCGTAACCCTCGATCTGGTCTGATCTTAGACTGGGAATGAACTCCATATGTTTAGACTAGGAATGAACTCCGTATGCCTAAGTCAACCCAAGAAACGAGCGTGCGGGTGCTCAGCCGGCCAGAAGGACCGGATGTGCAAGTTGAGGATCGATCGAGTCCCCCTCTACATGCTTTCGATCCTGCTACTGCAACCCTCGGTCTGATCCAATCTTAGACTCGGAATGAACTCCATATGCCTAAGCCAACCGACCAAACGAGCGAGAGGGTGGGCGGGCAGGCGGGCGGACGAGCACTACGCCGGCCAGAGAGACGGGATGCGCAAGCCGTGGATCGATAGGGTGGCACTACGCCGGCCCTTTTATGGCTTCTCCGATGATGGTGCCCTGGGCAAGAAAAACATGGCACCAGCACATTCTCAAGCCCAGCATGTGCTGCCGCAACCCTCAGTCCGGTCCGATCTTAGACTGGGAATGAACTCCATATGCTTAGACTGGGAATGAACTCTATATGCTTAAGCCAACCGATGAAACGAGCGGGCAAGCGGGCACTACGCGGGCCAGAGAGATGGGATGCGCAAGCCATGGATCGATAGGGTGGTAGGTGGGTTTAGGCACATCTTCATTTTTTTGCATGCCAATACCATCTTTATGGCTTGTAAACTCATACAATGGTCCCTTAAGCCTTCACGTGAAGTTTCATGGCAAGATGACTCGTTTTCTATTTTTCATAATTTTCAAAACTTTTTACGGTTCGGGATTTTTTAAAATTTTTTCAGAAGGATTTTCGGTCCCAAACTTGGTAGACGTGATCCTTGTATTTTTTTTGGAATGCAGAAAAAAATTCAGCTAAAAACTTGAAGTATACAAGATTTTGTGACCATTTCAAAAAAAGTGTCCCCATTTCAGACACTTTAATGGCTACTAGCAGCAAACCTGTAAAATCTCAAATGCTCTTTAAGGGGGTGTGAGTTCTTGAGGTTTGATGAGGGATAAGGGGCCAATATAAGGGCCAAGTACCAGCACCCATTGCACATTATGTTCGCACACCCCCCCGGCCCCCCCGATCACCGGAACCCCAATGCCGCCGGTCAGGTTCTCCAGCGATGCTCCGACGATGGTTCCCCGGTGAAGAAAAATGTGGCTCCAGCACATGCCCGAGCCCAGCATGTGTTGCCGCAACCCTTGGTCCGGTCCGATCTTAGACTGAGAATGAACTCCATATGCTTAGACTGGGAATGAACTCCGTATGCCTAAGTCAACCCACGGAACGAACGTGAGGGCACTCAGCCAGCCAGAGGGGCGGAAAGCGTAAGCCGGGGATCGATCGGGTCCCCCTTTGCGTGCTGCCGATCCTGCTGCCACAACCCTTGGTCCGGTCTGATCTTAGACTGGGAATGAACTCCGTTTGCCTAAGCCAACCGATGAAAGGAGCGGGTGGGCGAGCGGGCACTATGCCGACCAAAGAGGCGGGATGCGCAAACCGTGGATCGATAGGGTGGTCGGTGGGTTTAGGTACATCTTTATATTTCTACGTGCCAATGCCATTTTTATGGCTTGTAAATTCGTACAATGGTCCCTTAAGCTTTCACGTGAAGTTTCATGGCAAGACAGCTCGTTTTGTATTTTTCACTATTTTTGAAAATTTTTACGGTTCGGGATTTTTTAAAATTTTTTGAAAAGAGTTTTGGCCCCAAACTTGGTAGACGTGATCCTTGTATTTTTGTTGGCATGCACAAAAAAATTGAGCTAAAAACTCGAAGTGTGTAAGATTTTGTGACCATTTGAAAAACGTGTCCCCATTTCAGACACTTTAATGGCTACTGGCAGTAAACCTGTAAAATCTAAAATGCTCTTTAAGGGGGTGTGAGTTCTTGAGGTTTGATGAGCGATAGGGGGCAAAAATGAGGGCCAAGTACCAGCCCCCATCGCACATCATGTGCACACACCCCCCCCGGCCCACCCGTTCGTCAGAACCCCAATGTCACCGATCAGGTTCTTCGACGATGCTCCGACGATGGTGCCCTGGCGAAGAAAAATGCGGCACCAGCACATGCACGAGCCCAGCATGTGCTGCCGTAACCCTTGGTCTGGTCCGATCTTAGACTGGGAATGAAGTTTGTATGCTTAGACTAGGAATGAACTCCGTATGCCTAAGTCACCCCACGAAACGATAGTACGGGTGCTCGACCGGCCAGAGGGGCAAGATGCGCAAGTCGGGGATCAACCGCGTCCCCCTCTATGTGCTGTCGATCTTGCTACCACAACCCTTGGTCCGGTCCTATCTTAGACTGGGAATGAACTCCGTATGCCTAAGCTAACCGACGAAATGAGCGGGCGGGCACTACGCCGCCCAGAGAGACGGGATGCGCAAGCCGTGGATCGATAGGGTGGTAGGTGGGTTTAGGCACATCTTCATATTTCTACGTGCCAATGCCATTTTTATGGCTTGTAATTTCATACAATGGTCCCTTAAGCCTTCACGTGAAGTTTCATGGCAAGACGACTCGTTTTCTATTTTTCATGATTTTTAAAACTTTTTGTGGTTCGAGATTTTTTAAACTTTTTTCGGAAGGAGTTTTGGCCCAATCTTGGTAGACATGATCCTTGTATTTTTGTTGGCATGCACAAAACAATTCAGCCAAAAAATCGAAGTGTATAAGATTTTGTGACCATTTGAAAAAAGTGTCCCCATTTCAGACACTTTAATGGCTACTGGCAGCAAACCTGTAAAATATCAATTGCTCTTTAAGGGGGTGTGAGTTCTCGAGGTTTGATGAGGGATAGGAGGCCAATTTAAGGGCCAATTCCAGCACCCATCACACATCATGTGCGCATACCCCCAACCCCCTCGATCGTCAGAACCCCAATGCCACCGGTCAGGTTCTCCGGCGATGCTTTGGCGATGGTTCCCCAACGAAAAAAAATACGGCACCAACACATGCCCAAGCCCAGCATCTACTGCCGCAGCACTCGGTCTGGTCTGATCTTAGACTGGGAATGAACTCCATATGCTTAGACTGGGAATGAACTCCGTATGCCTAAGTCAACCCACGAAATGAGCGTGCGGGCACTCATCCGGCCAAACGGGCGGGATGCTCAAGCCGAGGATCGACCGGGTCCTGCTATATGTGCTGCCAATCCTACTGCTGCAACCCTCCGTCCGGTCCAATCTTGGACTGGGAATGAACTCCATATGCCTAAGCTACATGACGAAACGAGCGGGCACAACGTTGGCCAGAGAGACGGGATGCACAAGCCGTGGATAGATAGGGTGGTAGGTGGGTTTAGGCACATCTTCATATTTCTACATGCCAATGCCATTTTTATGGCTTGTAAATTCATACAATGTTCCCTTAAGCCTTCACGTGAAGTTTCATGGCAAGACCACTCGTTTTTTATTTTTCATGATTTTTAAAACTTTTTGTGGTACGAGATTTTTTAAAATTTTTTTCGAAAGGAGTTTTGGCCCCAAACTTGGTAGACATGATCCTTGTATTTTTGTTGGTATGCACAAAACAATTCAGCTAAAAACTCGAAGTGTACAAGATTTTGCGACCATTTCAAAAAAGTGTCCCCATTTCAGACACTTTAATGGCTACTGGCAGCAAACCTGTAAAATCTCAAATGCTCTTTAAGGGGGTGTGAGTTCTCAAGGTTTGATGAGGGATAGGGGCCAATATAAGGGCCAAGTACAGCACCCATCGTACATCATGTGTGCACACCCCCCGACCCGCCCAATCGTCGGAACCCCAATGCCGTCGATCAGGTTCTCTGGCGATGCTCTGACGTTGGTGCCCCTACGAAGAAAAATGCGACACCAGCACTTGCCCGAGTCCAGCATGTGCTGTTGCAACCCTCGGTCCGATCCGATCTTAGACTGGGAATGAACTCTGTATGGCTAAGTCAACCCATGAAACGAGAGTGCGGGCACTCAACCGGCCAGAGGGGTGGGATACGCAAGTCGGGGGATCGATCGGGTCCCTCTCTGTGTGCTGTCGATCCTACTGTCACAACCTTCAGTCTGGTCCGATCTTAGACTGGCAATGAACTCCGTATGCCTAACCCAACCGACGAAACGAGCGAGCGGGCAGGCACTACGCCGGCCAGAGAGACGGGATGCGCAAGCCATGTATCGATAGGGTGGTAGGTGAGTTTAGGCACATCTTCATATTTTTTGCATGCCAATGCCATTTTTATGGCTTGTAAATTCATACAATGGTCCATTAAGCCTTCACGTGAAGTTTCATGGCAGGACGACTCGTTTTCTATTTTTCACGATTTTTGAAATTTTTTACGGTTCTGGATTTTTGAAAATTTTTTCGAATGGGGTTTTGGCCCCTAACTTGGTAGACGTGATCCTTGTAGTTTTTTTGGTATGCACAAAAAAATTCAGCCAAAAACTCGAAGTGTACAAGATTTTGTGACCATTTGAAAAAAGTGTCCCCATTTTAGACACTTTAATGGCTACTGGCAGCAAACCTGTAAAATCTCAAATGCTCTTTAAGGGGGTGTGAGTTCTCGAGGTTTGATGAGGATAGGGGGCAAATATAAGGGCCAAGTACCAGCATCCATCGCACATCATGTGCGCACACCGCCCCCGGCCCCCCGATCACCGGAACCTCAATGTCACCGGCCAGGTTCTCTGACAATGCTCCGGTGATGGTGCCCCAGCGAAGAAAAATGTAGCACCACCACATGCCTGAGCCCAGCATGTGCTACCGCAACCCTTGATCTGATCTGATCTTAGACTGGGAATGAACTCCTTATGCTTAGATTGGGAATGAACTCCGTATGCCTAAGTCAACCCACGAAACGAGCGTGCGGGCGCTCAGCCAGCCATAGGGGTGGGATGCGCAAGCCGAAGATCGGCCAGGTCCCCCTCTGTGTGCTACCGTAACCCTCGATTTGATCTGATCTTAGACTGGGAATGAACTACATATGCCTAAGCCAACCGACGAAATGAGCAGGCGGACGGGTAGGCTCTACACCGGCCAGAGAGACGTGATAAGCAAGTCGTGGATCGATAGGGTGGTAGGTGGGTTTAGGCACATCTTCATATTTCTGCATGCCAATGCCATTTTTATGGCTTGTAAATTCATACAACGATCCCTTAAGCCTTCTCGTGAAGTTTCATGGCAAGACGACTCGTTTTCAATTTTTCGTGATTTTTAAAACTTTTTACGGTTCGGTATTTTTTTAAAATTTTTTTGGAAGGAGTTTTGGCCCCAAAAATGGTAGACGTGATCCTTGTATTTTTTTTGGCATGCACAAAAAAATGCAGCTAAAAACTCAAAGTGTACAAGATTTTGTGACCATTTGAAAAAAGTGTCCCAATTTCAGACACTTTAATGGCTACTAGCAGCAAACCTCTAAAATCTCAAATGCTCTTTAAGGGGGTGTGAGTTCTTGAGGTTTGATGAGGGATAGGGGGCCAATATAAGGGCCAAGTACCAGCATCCATCGCACATCATGTGCGAACACCCCCGACCCCCCAATCGCTGGAACCCCAATGCCGCTGGTTAGGTTCTCTGGCAATGCTCCGGCGATGGTGCCCTGGTGAAGAAAAATACGGCACCAGCACATGCCCGAGCTTAGCATGTGCTGCCGTAACCCTCGGTCCGGTCCAATCTTAGTCTGGGAATGGACTCCGTATGCTTAGACTGGGAATGAACTCCGTATGCCTAAGTCAACCCATGAAACGAGCGTGCGGGCACTCAGTCGGCCAGAGGGGTGGGATGCGCAAGCCAGGGATCGGCCGGGTCCCTCTCTACATGCTGTCGATCCTACTGTCGCAACCCTCAGTCCGGTCTAGTCTTAGACTGGGAATGAACTCCGTATGCCTAAGCGAATCGACGAAACGAATGGGCGGGCGGCGGCGGCTACTACGTCGGCTAGAGAGATGGGATGCGCAACCCATGGATCGATAGGGTGGTAGGTGGGTTTAGGCACATCTTCATATTTCTGCGTGCCAATGCCATTTTTAGGGCTTGTAAATTCATACAATTGTCCCTTAAGCTTCACGTGAAGTTTTATGGCAAGACGACTCGTTTTTTATTTTTCATGATTTTTGAAACTTTTTACGGTTCGGGATTTTTTAGAATTTTTTTCGAAGGAGTTTTGGCCCCAAAATTGGTAGACGTGGTCCCTGTATTTTTGTTGGCATCCACAAAAAAATTCAGCTAAAAACTCGAAGTGTACAAGATTTTGTGACCATTTGAAAAAAGTGTCTCCATTCCAGACACATTAATGGCTACTGGCAGCAAACCTGTAAAATCTCAAATGCTCTTTAAGGGGGTATGAGTTCTCAAGGTTTGATGAGGGATAGGTGGCCAATATAAGGGCCAAGTACCAGCACCCATCACACATCATGTGCGCATACCCCCCGGCCCTCCGATCGCTGGAACCTCAATGCCGTCGGTCAGGTTCTCTGGCGATGTTCCGGTGATGGTGCCCCGACGAAGAAAAATGCGGCACCAGCACATGCCCGAGACCAGCATGTGCTACCGCAACCCTCGATCCGATCCGATCTTAGATTGGGAATGAACTCCGTATGCTTAGACTGGGAATGAACTCCGTATGCCTAAGTCAACCCATGAAACAAGCATGCGGGCACTTAGCCGGCCAGAAGGGCAGGATGCGCAAGCAGGGGATCGACTGGGTCCCCCTTTGTGTGCTACCGCAACCCTCGGTCCGATCCGATCTTAGACTGGGAATGAACTCTGTATGCCTAAGCCAACCGACGAAACGAGCGGGCGGGCGGGCGGGCGGGCACTACACCGGCCAGAGTGACGGGATGCGCAAGCCGTGGATCGATAGGGTGGTAGGTGGGTTTAGGCACATCTTCATATTTCTGCTTGCCAATGCCATTTTTATGGCTTGTAAATTCATACAATGGTCCCTGAAGCCTTCACGTGAAGTTTCATGGCAAGACGACTCATTTTCTATTTTTCACGATTTTTGAAACTTTTTGTGGTTCGGGATTTTTTCAAATTTTTTCGGAAGGACTTTTGGCCCCAAACTTGGTAGACGTGATCCCTGTATTTTTTTTGGTATGCACAAAAAATTCAGCTAAAAACTCGAAGTGTACAAGATTTTGTTACTATTTGAAAAAAGTGTCCCCATTTCAAACACTTTTGTGGCTACTGGCAGCAAACCTGTAAAATCTCAAATGCTCTTTAAGGGGGTGTGAGTTCTCGAGGTTTGATGAGGGATAGGGGGCCAATATAAGGGCCAAGTACCAGCACCCATCGCACATCATGTGCGCACACCCCCCGATTGCCGGAACCCCAATGTCGTCGGTCAAGTTCTCCGGTGATGGTGCCCCGGTGAAGAAAAATACGGCACCAGCACATGCCCCAGCCCAGCATGTGCTACCGTAACCCTTGGTCTAGTTTGATCTTAGATTGGGAATGAACTTCGTATGCTTACACTGGGAATGAACTCCGTGTGCCTAAGTCAACCCATGAAACGAGCGTGCGGGCGCTCAGCCGGCTAGAGCGGACGAGCAGGCGGGCACTACATTGGCCAGAGAGACGGGATGTGCAAGCTGTGGATCGATAGGGTGGTAGGTGGGTTTAGGCACATCTTCATATTTCTACGTACGAATGCCATTTTTATGGCTTGTAAATTCATACAATGGTCCCCTAAGCCTTCACGTGAAGTTTCATGGCAAGATGACTCGTTTTCTTTTTTTCATGATTTTGGAAAATTTTTACGGTTCGGGATTTTTTAAAATTTTTTTGGAAGGAGCTTTGCCCCCAAACTTGGTAGACGTGATCCTTTTATTTTTGTTGGCATGCACAAAAAAAATCAGCTAAAAACTTGAAGTGTACAAGATTTTGTGACCATTTGAAAAAAGTGTCCCATTTGAGACACTTTAATGGCTACTGGCAGTAAACCTGTAAAATCTCAAATACTCTTTAAGGGGGTGTGAGTTCTCAAGGTTTGATGAGGGATAAAGGGCCAATATAAGGGCCAAGTACAAGCACCCATCGCACATCATGTGGGCACACCCCCCCAGCCCCCCCGATCGCCAACACCCCAATGCCGCCGGTCAGGTTCTCTGACGATGCCCAGGCGATGGTGCCCCGACGAAGAAAAATACGGTACCAGCACATGCCCGAGCCCAGCATGTGCTACCGTAACCCTAGGTCCGGTCCGATCTTAGACTGGGAATGAACTCCGTATGCCTAAGCCAACTGACGAAATGAGCGGGCGGGCGGGCACTACGCTGGCCAGAGAGATGGGATGCGCATGCCTTGGATCGATATGGTGGCAGGTGGGTTTAGGCACATCTTCATATTTCTGCATGCCAATGCCATTTTTATGGCTTGTAAATTCATACAATGGCCCTTAAGCCTTCAGGTGAAGTTTTATGGCAAGACGACTCGTTTTCTATTTTTCATGATTTTCAAAACTTTTTGCAGTTTAGGATTTTTTAAAATTTTTTTGGAAGAATTTTTGTCCCCAAACTTGGTAGACGTGATCCCTGTATTTTTTTGGCATGCACAAAAAAATTCAGCTAAAAACTCGAAGTGTACAAAATTTTGTGACCATTTGAAAAAAGTGTCCCCATTTCAGACACTTTAATGGCTACTGGTAGCAAACTTGTAAAATCTCCAATGCTCTTTAAGGGGGTGTGACGTCTCGAGGTTTGATGAGGGATAGGGGGCCAGTATAAGGGCCATGTACCAGCACCCATCGCACATCATGTGCGCACACCCAATGCCATCGGTCAGGTTCTCCGACGATGCTCCGGCGATGGTGCCCCAATGAAGAAAAATATGGCACCAACACATGCCCGAGCCCAGCATGTGCTGCCGCAACCATCGGTCTGGTCCAATCTTAGACTGGGAATTAACTCCGTATGCCTAAGCCAACTGATGAAACGAGCGGGGGGGCGGGCGGGCGGGCACTACGCCGGCCAAAGAGACGAGATGCGCAAACCGTGGATCGATAGGGTGGTAGGTGGGTTTAGGCACATCTTCATATTTCTATGTGCCAATGCCATTTTTATGGCTTGTAAATTTATACAACGGTCCCTTAAGCCTTCACGTGAAGTTTCATGGAAAGATGACTCATTTTCTATTTTTCATGATTTTCAAAACTTTTTACAGTTCGGGATTTTTTAAAATTTTTTCGGAACGAGTTTTGGCCCCAAACTTGGTAGACATGATCCTTGTATTTTTGTTGGCATGCACAAAAAAAATCAGCTAAAAACTTGAAGTGTACAAAATTTTGTGACCATTTGAAAAAAGTGTCCCCATTTCAGACACTTTAATGGCTACTGGTAGCAAACCTGTAAAATCTCAAATGCTCTTTAAGGGGCTATGAGTTCCCGAGGTTTGATGAAGAATAGGGGGCCAATATAAGGGTCACATACCAGCTCCCATCGCAAATAATGTGCACACACCCCCTGGCCCCCCGATCGTTGGAACCACCAATGCCGTCGGTCAAGTTCTTCGATGATGCTCCGGCGATGGTGCCCCAGTGAAGAAATATGTGGCACCAGCACATGCCCGAGCCCAGTATGTGCTGCCGTAACCCTCAGTCCGGTCTGATCTTAGACTGGGAATGAACTCCATATGCTTAAACTGGGAATGAACTTTGTATGCCTAAGTTAACCCATGAAACAAGCGTGCGGGCGCTCAGCCGGCCAGAGGGGCCGGATGCGCAAGCCGGGGATCGGTCAGGTCCCCCTCTACGTGTTACCGAGCCTGCTACCACAACCATCAGTTCGGTCCGATCTTAGACTGGGAATGAACTCTGTATGGCTCAGCCGATCGACGAAACGAATGGGCGGGCAGACGGGCGGGCACTACACCTACCAGAGAGACGGGATGCGCAAGCCGTGGATCGATAGGGTGGTAGGTGGGTTTAGGCACATCTTTATATTTCTACATGCCAATGCCATTTCTATGGCTTGTAAATTCATACAATGGTCCCTTAAGCCTTCACGTGAAGTTTCATGGCAAGATGACTCGTTTTCTATTTTTCACGATTATTGAAACTTTTTGTGTTTCGGGATTTTTAAAAAAATTTTCGGAAGGATTTTTGCCCCCAAACTTGGGAGACGTGATCCTTGTATTTTTTTTGGCATGCACAAAAAAATTCAGCTAAAAACTCGAAGTGTACAATATAAGGGCCAATATAAGGGCCAAGTACCAGCACCCATCGCACATCATGTGCGCACACCCCCCCGGCCCCCCGATCGTCGTAACCCTAATGCTACCAGACAAGTTCTCCGACAATGCTCTGGTGATGGTGCCCCTGGGAAGAAAAATGTGACACCAGCACATGCCCATGCCCAGCATGTGCTGCCGTCACCCTGGGTCTGGTCCGATCTTAGACTAGGAATGAACTCCGTATGCTTAGACTGGGAATGAACTCCGTATGCCAAAGTCAACACATGAAACGAGCGTACGGGGGCTCAACCGGCCAGAGGGACGGGATGCACAAGCTGAGGATCGGCCGAGTCCCCCTCTGCATGCTGCCAATCCTGCTGTCACAACCCTCAGTCTGGTCAGATCTCAGACTGGGAATGAACTCAATATGCCTAAGCCAACCGACGAAACGAGTGGGCGGACGGGCGGGCGGACACTACGTCGGCCAGAGAGACGGGATGCGCAAGCCGTGGATCGATAGGGTGGTAGGTGGGTTTAGGCACATCTTCATATTTCTGCATGCCAATGCCATTTTTATGGCTTGTAAATTCATACAATGGTCCCTTAAGCCTTCACGTGAAGTTTCATGGCAACACGACTTGTCTTTTATTTTTCACGATTTTCAAAACTTTTTGAGTTTCGAGATTTTTTACAATTTTTTCGGAAGGAGTTTTGGCCCTAAATTTGGTAGACGTGATCCTTGTATTTTTGTTGGCTTGCATAAAAAAAATCAGCTAAAAACTCGAAGTGTACAAGATTTTGTGACCATTTGAAAAAAGTGTCCCTATTTCAGACACTTTAATGGCTACTGGCAGCAAACCTGTAAAATCTCAAACGCTCTTTAAGGGGGTGTGAGTTCTCGAGGTTTGATGAGGGATAGGGGCCAATATAAGGGCCAAGTACCAGCACCCATTGCACACCATGTGCACACACACCCCCGGCCCCCCCGATCGCCGGAACCCCAATGCCGCCGGTTAGGTTCTCCGACGATGGTGCCCCGACGAAGAAAAATACGGCACCAACACATGCTCAAGCCCAGCATGTGCTGTAGCAACCCTCGGTTCGGTTTGATCTTAGACTGGGAATGAACTCCGTATGCCTAAGTCAACCCACAGAACGAGCGTGCGGGCGCTCAGCCTGTCAGAAGGGCGGTATGCGTAAGCCGAGGATCGATCGGTTCCCCCTCTACGTGCTACCGATCCTACTGTCACAACCCTCGGTCTAGTCTGATCTTGGACTAGGAATGAACTCCAAATGCCTAAGCCAACTGACGAAATGAGCGGGCGGGCGGGCACTACGCCGGCCAGAGAGACGGGATGCGCAAGCCGTGGATGGATAGGGTGGTAGGTGGGTTTAGGCACATCTGCATATTTTTGCCTGCCAATGCCATTTTTATGGCTTGTAAATACATACAACGGTCCCTTAAGCCTTCGCGTGAAGTTTCATGGCAAAACAACACGTTTTCTATTTTTCACGATTTTTGAAACTTTTTACGGTTCGAGATTTTTTTAAAATTTTTTCGGTAAGGATTTTTGGCCCCAAACTTGGTAGAGGTGATCCTTGTATTTTTTTTGGCATGCACAAAAAATTTAGCTAAAAACTCGAAGTGCTACAAGATTTTGTGACCATTTGAAAAAAATGTCCCCATTTCAGACACTTTAATGGCTACTGGCA
This sequence comes from Durio zibethinus, assembly GCF_002303985.1. The sequence continues at coordinate 30,109 of NW_019167945.1, read as the reverse complement.
GCAAACCTGTAAAATCTCAAATGCTCTTTAAGGGGGTGTGAGTTCTCGAGGTTTGATGAGGGATAGGGGGCCAATATAAGGGCCAAGTACCAGTAGCCATCACACATCATGTGCGCAAACCCCCTCGGCCCCCCCAATCGCCGGAACAACGCCGTCGGTTAGGTTCTCCGATGATGCTCCGGTAATGGTGCCCCGGTGAAGAAAAATGCAGCACCAGCACATGCTCGAGCCTAGCATGTGTTGTCGCAACCCTTGCTCCGGTCTGATCTTAGACTGGGAATGAACTCCGTATGCTTAGACTGGGAATGAACTCTGTATGCCTAAGTCAACCCATGAAACGAGCGTGTGGGCGCTCAGCCTGCCAGAAGGGCGGTGTGCGTAAGTCGAGGATCGATCGGTTCCCCCTCTACGTGCTGTCAATCCTGCTGTCGTAACCCTCGGTCTGGTCTGATCTTAGACTGGGAATGAACTCCGAATGCCTAAACCAACTGACGAAATGAACGGGCGGGCGGGCACTACGCCGACCTGAAAGACGGGATGCGCAAGCCGTGGATGGATAGGGTGGTAGGTGGGTTTAGGCACATCTTCATATTTCTAGGTGCCAATGCCATTTTTATGGCTTGTAAATACATACAATGGTCCCTTAAGCCTTCGTGTGAAGTTTCATGACAAAACAACACGTTTTCTATTTTTCACGATTTTCAAAACTTTTTATGGTTCGAGATTTTTTTAAATTTTTTCGGAAGGATTTTTGGCCCAAACTTGGTAGACGTGATCCTTGTATTTTTGTTGGCATGCACAAAAAAATTTAGCTAGAAACTCGAAGTGTACAAGATTTTGTGACCATTTGAAAAAGTGTCCCCATTTCAAACACTTTAATGGCTACTGGCAGCGAACCTGTAAAATCTCAAATGCTCTTTAAGGGGGTGTGAGTTCTCGAGGTTTGATGAGGGATAGGGGGCCAATAAAAGGGCCAAGTACCAGCACCCATCGCACATCATGTGTGCACACCCCCCGGCCCCCCCCAATCGTCAGAACAACACCGTCGGTCAAGTTCTCCGGCGATGCTCCGGAGATGGTGCCCCGGTGAAGAAAAATGCAGCTGCCCCTCTGTGTTCTGCCGATCCTGCTGTCGCAACCCTCAGTCCGATCTACTCTTAGGCTGGGAATGAACTCCGTATGCCGAAGCCAACTGACGAAATGAGCGGGCGGGCGGGCACTGCGCCGGCCTGAGAGATGGGATGCGCAAGCCATAGATCGATAGGGTGGTAGGTGGGTTTAGGCACATCTTATTTCTACGTGCCAATGCCATTTTTATGGCTTCTAAATTCATACAATGGTCCCTTAAGCCTTCACGTGAAGTTTCATGGCAAAACAACACGTTTTCTATTTTTCACGATTTTTGAAACTTTTTACGGTTTGAGATTTTTTAAAATTTTTTTGGAAGGATTTTTGTCCCCAAACTTGGTAGACCTGATCCTTGTATTTTTGTTGGCATGCACAAAAAAATTCAGCTAAAAACTCGAAGTGTACAAGATTTTGTGACCATTTGAAAAAAGTATCCCCATTTCAAACACTTTAATGGCTACTGGCAACAAACCTGTAAAATCTCAAATGCTCTTTAAGGGGGTGTGAGTTCTCGAGGTTTGATGAGGGATAAGGGGCCAATATAAGGGCCAAGTACCAGCACCCATCACACCCAATGTGCGCACACCCCCCCGGCCCCCCCGATCGCCGGAACCCCAATGCCGTCGGTCAGGTTCTCCGGCGATGCTCCGACAATGGTGCCCCGACGAAGAAAAATGCGGCACCAGCACATGCCCGAGCCCAGCATGTGCTGCCGCAAGCCTCGCTCCAGGCTGATCTTAGACAGGGAATGAACTCCGTATGCTTAGACTGGGAATGAACTCCGTATGCCTAAGTCAACCTAGGAAACTAGCGTGCAGGCGCTCAGCCGGCCAGAGGGGCGGGATGCGCAGGCCGGGGATCGGTCGGGTCCCTCTCTACGTGCTGCCGATCCTACTACCGCAACCCTCGCTTCGATCTAATCTTAGACTGGGAATGAACTCCTTATGCCTAAGCCAATCGACGAAACGAGCGGGGGGGGGGGGGCACTACACCGGCCAGAGAGACGGGATGCGCAAGCCGTGGATCGATAGGGTGGTAGGTGGGTTTAGGCACATTTTCATAATTCTGCATGCCAATGCCATTTTTATGGCTTGTAAATTCATACAATGGTCCCTTAAGCCTTCATGTGAAGTTTCATGGCAAGAAGACACGTTTTTTATTTTTCATGATTTTTGAAACTTTTTACGGTTCGGGATTTTTTAAAATTTTTTCGGAAGAAGTTTTGCCCCCAAACTTGGTAGATGTGATCCTTGTATTTTTGTTGGCATGCACAAAAACATTCAGCTAAAAACTCGAAGTGTACAAGATTTTGTGACCATTTGAAAAAAGTGTCCCCATTTCAGACACTTTAATGGCTACTGGCAGCAAACCTGTAAAATCTCAATTGCTCTTTAAGGGGGTGTGAGTTGCCAAGTTTGATGAGGGATAGGGGACCAATATAAGGGCCAAGTACCAGCACCCATCGCACATCATGTGCGCACACCCCCCGGCCCCCCTATCGTCAGAACCCTAATGCCGCCAGTCAGGTTCTCCGGTGATGCTCTGGGGATTTAGCCTCAACGAAGAAAAATGCGTCACCAGCACATGCCCGAGCCAAAAATCTACTGCCACAACCCTCGGTCTTGTCCGATCTTAGACTGGGAACGAACTTCATATGCTTAGACTGGGAACGAACTTCATATGCTTAGACTGGGAATGAACTCCGTATGCCTAAGTCAACCCACGAAACGAGCGTGCGGGCGCTTAGCCGACCAGAGGGACGGGATGCGCAAGCCGGGGATCGGTCGGGTCCCCCTCTGTGTGCTGCCGATCCTGCTACCACAACCCTCGATCCGGTCTGATCTTAGACTGGGAATGAAATCAGTATGCCTATGCCAACCGACAAAATGAGCGGGCGGGCGGGCGGGCACTAAGCCGACCAGAGAGACGGGATGCGCAAGCCGTGGATCGATAGGGTGGTAGGTGGGTTTAGGCACATCTTCATATTTCTATGTGCCAATGCCATTTTTATGGCTTTAAAATTCATACAATGGTCCCTTAAGCCTTCACGTGAAGTTTCATGGCAAGACGACTAGTTTTCTATTTGTCATGATTTTCAAAATTTGTTACGGTTTGGGATTTTTTAAAATTTTTTTGGAATGAGTTTTGGTGCCAAACTTGGTAAACGTGATCCTTATATTTTTGTTGGCAGGCACAAAAAAATTCAGCTAAAAACTTGAAGTGTACAAGATTTTGTGACCATTTGAAAAAACTATCCCCATTTCAGACACTTTAATTGATACTGGAAGCAAACCTGTAAAATCTCAAAGGCTCTTTAAGGGGGTGTGAGTTCTCGAGGGTTGATGAGGGATAGGGGGCCAATATAAGGGCCAAGTACCAGCACTCATCACACATCATGTGCGCCACCCCCTGACCCCCCGATCATCGGAACCCTAATGCCGTCGATCAAGTTCTCCGGCGATGGTGGCCCGACGAAGAGAAATGCGGCACCAGCACATGCCCGAGCCTAGCATGTGCTGCGGCAACCCTCGGTCCGATTTGATCTTAGACTGGGAATGAACTTCGTATGCCTAAGTCAACCCACGAAACGAGCGTGCGGGCGCTCAACCGGCCAGAAGGGCGGGATGCGCAAGCCGGGGATCGGCCGGTCCAATTCGGTCTTAGATTAGGAATGAACTCCATATGCCTAAGTGAACCGATGAAACGAGAGAGCGGGCGGGCGAGCACTACACCGACCAGAAAGATGGGATGCGCAAGTCGTGGATCGATAGGATGGTAGGTGGGTTTAGGCACATCTTCATATTTCTGTATGCCAATGCCATTTTTATGGCTTGTAAATTCATACAATAATCCCTTAAGCCTTCACGTGATGTTTCATGGCAAGACGACTCGTTTTCTATTTTTCCTGATTTTTTAAACTTTTTACGGTTCGAGATTTTTTAAAATTTTTTTGGAAGGAGTTTTCCCCCAAACTTGGTAGACGTGATCCTTGTATATTTTTTTGGCATGCACAAAAAAATTCAGCTAAAAACTCGAAGTGTACAAGATTTTGTGACCATTTGAAAAAAGTGTCCCCATTTCAGACACTTTAATGGCTACTGGCAGCAAACCTGTAAAATCTCAAATGCTCTTTAAGGGGGTGTGAGTTCTCAGGTTTGATGAGGGATAGGGGACCAATATAAGGGCCAAGTACCAGCACCCATCGCACATGATGTGCGCACACCCCCGGGCCCCCCGATCGCCGGAACCCCAATGCCGCCGGTCAGGTTCTCCGACGATGCTCTGGTGATGGAGCCTCAACGAAGAAAAATGCGTCACCAGCACATGCCGAGCCCAAAATCTACTGCCGCAACCCTCGGTCTAGTCTGATCTTAGACTGGGAACGAACTTCGTATGCTTAGATTGGGAATGAAACTTCGTATGCCTAAGTCAAACCCACGAAACGAGTAAGCGTACGGGTACGGCTTAGTCGGCCAGAGGGGCGGGATGCGCAAGCCGGGGATCGGTCGGGTCCCCCTCTGCATGCTGTCGATCCGGCTACCACAACCCTCGATCCGGTCTGATCTTAGACTGGGAATGAAATCAGTATGCCTATGCCAACCGACAAAATGAACGGGCGGGCGGGCACTACGTCGGCCAGAGAGACGGGATGCACAAGCCGTGGATCGATAGGGTGGTAAGTGGGTTTAGGCACATCTTCATATTTCTACGTGCCAATGCCATTTTTATGGCTTTAAAATTCATACAATGGTCCCTTAAGCCTTCACGTGAAGTTTCATGGCAAGACGACTAGTTTTCTATTTGTCACGATTTTCAAAACTTGTTACGGTTTGGGATTTTTTAAAATTTTTTCGGAATGAGTTTTGGTGCCAAACTTGGTAAACGTGATCCTTATATTTTTGTTGGCAGGCACAAAAAAATTCAGCTAAAAACTTGAAGTGTACAAGATTTCGTGACCATTTGAAAAAACTATCCCCATTTCAAACACTTTAATGGCTACTGGAAGCAAACCTATAAAATCTCAAATGCTCTTTAAGGGGGTGTGAGTTCTCGAGGGTTGATGAGGGATAGGGGGCCAATATAAGGGCCAAGTACCAGCACCCATCACACATCATGTGCGCATACCCCTTGACCCCCCCGATCATCGGAACCCCAATGTCGTCGATCAGGTTCTCCGACGATGGTGCCCCGGTGAAGAGAAATACGGCACCAGCACATGCCCGAGCGTAGCATGTGCTGCGGCAACCCTCGGTCTGATCCGATCTTAGACTGGAAATGAACTCCGTATGCCTAAGTCGGCCCACGAAACGAGCGTGCGGGTGCTCAGCCGGCCAGAAGGGCGGGATGCGCAAGCCGAGGATCGGCCGGTCCATTTCGGTCTTAGACTAGGAATGAACTCCATATGCCTAAGTGAACCGATGAAACGAGCGAGCAGGCGGGCGGGCACTACGTCAGCCAGAAAGACGGGATGCGTAAGTCGTGGATCGATAGGGTGGTAGGTGCGTTTAGGCACATCTTCATATTTCTGTATGCCAATGCCATTTTTATGGCTTGTAAATTCATACAACAATCCCTTAAGCCTTCACGTGAAGCTTCATGACAAGACGACTCGTTTTTTATTTTTCATGATTTTCTAAACTTTTTGCGGTTCGAGATTTTTTAAAATTTTTTTGGAAGGAGTTTTTCCCCCAAAATTGGTAGACGTGATCCTTGTATATTTTTTTGGCATGCACAAAAAAATTCAGCTAAAAACTCGAAGTGTACAAGATTTTGTAACCATTTGAAAAAAGTGTCCCCATTTCAGACACTTTAATGGCTACTGGCAGCAAACCTGTAAAATCTCAAATGCTCTTTAAGGGGGTGTAAGTTCTCAGGTTTGATGAGGAATAGGGGACCAATATAAGGGCCAAGTACCAGCACCCATCGCACATGATGTGTGCACACCCCCCCGGCCCCCCCGATCGCCGGAACCCCAATGCCGCTGGTCAAGTTCTCCGGCGATCCTCTGGTGATGGAGCCTCAACAAAGAAAAATGCGTCACCAGAACATGCCCGAGCCCAGAATCTACTGCCGCAACCCTCGGTCTAGTCCGATCTTAGACTGGGAATGAACTTCGTATGCTTAGACTGGGAATGAACTCCGTATGCCTAAGTCAACCCACGAAACGAGCGTACGGGCGCTTAGCCGGCCAGAGGGGTGGGATGCGTAAGCTGGGGATCGGTCGGGTCCCCCTCTGCGTGCTACTGATCCTGCTACCACAACCCTCGATCCGGTCTAATCTTAGACTGGGAATGAAATCAGTATGGCTATGCCAACCGACAAAATGAACGGGCGGGCAGACGGGCGGGTACTACGGGCGGGCAACCATCAGTTCGATCCGATCTTAGACTGGGAATGAACTCCGTATGCCTAAGCCAACTGACGAAACAAGCGGGCGGGCAGACGGGCGGGTACTACGTCGGCCAGAGAGACGGGATGCTGAAGCCGTGGATCGATAGGGTGGTAGGTGGGTTTAGGCACATCTTCATATTTCTGCATGCCAATGCCATTTTTATGGCTTGTTAATTCATACAATGGTCCCTTAAGCCTTCACGTGAAGTTTCATGGCAAGATGACTCGTCTTCCATGTTTCACGATTTTCAAAACTTTTTGCGGTTCGAGATTTTTTAAATTTTTTTTGGAAGGAGCTTTGGCCCGAAACTTGGTAGACGTGATCCTTGAATTTTTGTTCGCATGCACGAAAAAATTCAGCTACAAACTCAAAGTGTACAAGATTTTGTGACCATTTGAAAAAAATGTCCCCATTTCAGACAGTTTAATGGCTATTGGCAGCAAACCTGTAAAATCTCAAATGCTCTTTAAGAGGGTGTGAGTTCTCCATGTTTGATGAGGGATAAGGGGCCAATATAAGGGCTAAGTACCAGCGGCCATCACACATCATGTGCGCATACCCCTCGACCCCCTATCGTCGGAACCCCAATGCCGCCGGTTAAGTTCTCCGGAGATGGTGCCCCAGCGAAGAAAAATACGGCACCAGCACATGCTCGAGCCCAGCATGTGCTGCCAAAACCTCGATCCGGTCGATCTTAGACTGGGAATGAACTCCGTGTGCCTAAGTCAACCCACGAAACGTTCGTGCAGGCGATCAGAAGGCTAGAGGGGCGGGATGCGCAAGTCGGGGATCGGTCGAGTCCCCCTCTACGTGCTACTGATCCTACTGCTGCAACCATCGGTTCGGTCTAATCTTAGACTGGAATTAACTCTTTATGCCTAAGCCAACTGACGAAACAAGCGGGCGAGCGGGTACTATTTCAGCCAGAGAGACAGGATGCCTAAGCCGTGGATCGATATGGTGGTAGGTGGGTTTAGGGACATCTTCATATTTTTGCATGCCAATGCCATTTTTATGGCTTGTAAATTCATACAATGGTCCTTTAAGCCTTCACGTGAAGTTTCATGGCAAGACGACTCGTTTTCTATTTTTCATGATTTTTGAAACTTTTTGGATGGAGTTTTGGCCCCAAACTTGGTAGACGTGATCCTTGTATTTTTGTTGGCATGCATAAAAAAATTCAGCTAAGAACGCGAAGTGTACAAGATTTTGTGACCATTTGAAAAATGTGTCCCCATTTTAGACACTTTAATGGCTACTGGCAGCAAACCTGTAAAATCTCAAATGCTCTTTAAGGGGGTGTAAGTTCTCAGGTTTGATGAGGAATAGGGGACCAATATAAGGGCCAAGTACCAGCACCCATCGCACATGATGTGTGCACACCCCCCCGGCCCCCCCGATCGCCGGAACCCCAATGCCGCTGGTCAAGTTCTCCGGCGATCCTCTGGTGATGGAGCCTCAACAAAGAAAAATGCGTCACCAGAACATGCCCGAGCCCAGAATCTACTGCCGCAACCCTCGGTCTAGTCCGATCTTAGACTGGGAATGAACTTCGTATGCTTAGACTGGGAATGAACTCCGTATGCCTAAGTCAACCCACGAAACGAGCGTACGGGCGCTTAGCCGGCCAGAGGGGTGGGATGCGTAAGCTGGGGATCGGTCGGGTCCCCCTCTGCGTGCTACTGATCCTGCTACCACAACCCTCGATCCGGTCTAATCTTAGACTGGGAATGAAATCAGTATGGCTATGCCAACCGACAAAATGAACGGGCGGGCAGACGGGCGGGTACTACGGGCGGGCAACCATCAGTTCGATCCGATCTTAGACTGGGAATGAACTCCGTATGCCTAAGCCAACTGACGAAACAAGCGGGCGGGCAGACGGGCGGGTACTACGTCGGCCAGAGAGACGGGATGCTGAAGCCGTGGATCGATAGGGTGGTAGGTGGGTTTAGGCACATCTTCATATTTCTGCGTGCCAATGCCATTTTTATAGCTTGTAAATTCATACAATGGTCCTTTAAGCCTTCACGTGAAGTTTCATGGCAAGACGACTCGTTTTTTATTTTTCATGATTTTTGAAACTTTTTGCGGTTCAAGATTTTTTAAAATTGTTTTGGAAGGCGTTTTGGCCCCAAACTTGGTAGACGTGATCCTTGTATTTTCGTTGGCATGCATAAAAAAATTCAGCTAAGAACGCGAAGTGTACAAGATTTTGTGACCATTTGAAAAATGTGTCCCCATTTCAGACACTTTAATGGCTACTGGCAGCAAACCTGTAAAATCTCAAATGCTCTTTAAGGGGGTGTGAGTTCTTGAGGTTTGATGAGGGATAGGGGGCCAATATAAGGGCCAAGTACCAGCACCCATCACACATAATGTGTGCACACCCCCGATCGTCGGAACCCCAATGCCGCCGGTCAGGTTCTCCAGCGATGCTCCGACGATGGTGCCCCGGCAATGAAAAATGTGACACCAGCACATGGCCAAGCCCAGCTTGTGCTGTAGCAACCCTCGGTCTGGTCCGATCATTGACTGGGAATGAACTCCATATGCTTAAACTGGGAATGAACTCCGTATGCGTAAGTCAACCCACAAAACAAGCGTATGGGCGCTCAGTCGGACAGAGGGGCGAGATGCGCAAGCCGAGGATCAGTCGGGTCCCCCTCTGCATGCTGTCGATCTTGCTGCCGTAACCCTCGGTCTGGTCCGATCTTAGACTGGGAATGAACTTCGTATGCCTAAGCCAACCGACTAAACGAGCGGACAGGAGGGCGGGCACTACGTCGGCCAAAGAACGGGATGCGCAAGCCATGGATCGATAGGGTGGTAGGTGGGTTTAGGCACATCTTCATATTTCTACGTGCCAATGCCATTTTTATGGCTTGTAAATTCTTACAATGGTCCCTTCAGCCTTCACGTGAAGTTTCATGGCAAGACGACTCGTTTTCTATTTTTCACGATTTTTAAAACTTTTTACGGTTCAGATTTTTTTAAATTTTTTCGGAAGGAGTTTTGTCCCCAAACTTGGTAGACGTGATCCTTGTATTTTTTTTGGCTTGCACAAAACAAATCAGCTAAAAACTTGAAGTGTACAAGATTGGTGACCATTTGAAAAAAGAGTCACCATTTCAGACACTTTAATGGCTACTGGCAGCAAACCTGTAAAATCTCAAAGCTCTTTAAGGGAGTGTGAGTTCTCGAGGTTTGATGAAGGATACGGGGCCAGTATAAGGGCCAAGTACCAGCACCCATCGCACATCATGTGCGCACACCCCCTGACCCCCGATCGTTGGAACCCTAAAGCTACCGATCAAGTTCTCTGGCGATGCTCGGGCGATGGTGCCCCGACGAAGAAAAATACGGCACCAGCACATGCCCGAGCCCAGCATGTGCTGCGTAACCCTCGGTCCAGTCTGATCTTAGACTGGGACTGAACTCCGTATGCATAGACAGGGAATGAACTCCATATGCCTAAGTCAACCCATGAAACGAACGTGCGGGCGCTCAACCGGCCAGAGGGGCAGGATGCGTAAGTCGGGGATCAGTCAGGTCCCCCTATGCATGCTGCCGATCCTGCTGTCGCAACCCTTGGCCTTGTCCCATCTTAGACTAGGAATGAACTCCGTATGCCTAAGCCAACCGACGAAACGAGCGGGCGGGCGGACGGGTGGGTAGTACGCCGGCCAGAGAGACGGGATGCGCAAGCCATGGATCGATAGGGTGGTAGGTGGGTTTAGGCACATCTTCATATTTTTGCATGCCAATGCCATTTTTATGGCTTGTAAATTCATACAATGGTCCCTTAAGCCTTCACGTGAAGTTTCATGGCAAGATGACTCGTTTTCTATTTTTCACGATTTTCAAAACTTTTTTCGGTTCGAGATTTTTTTAAAATTTTTTTGAAAGGATTCTTGGCCCCAAACTTGGTAGATGTTATCCTTGTATTTTTTTGGCATGCACAAAAAAATTCAGCTAAAAACTCGAAGTGTACAGGATTTAGTGACCATTTGAAAAAAGTGTCCCCATTTCAGACACTTCAAAGGCTACTGGCAGCAAACCTATAAAATCTCAAATGCTCTTTAAGGGGGTGTGAGTTCTCGAGGTTTGATGAGGGATAGGTGGCCAATATAAGGGCCAAGTACCAGCACCCATCGCACATCATGTGTGCACACCCCCCGGCCCCCCGATCGTCGAAACCCTAATGCCGCCGGTCAGGTTCTGCGACGATGCTCTGACGATGGTGCCCTGATGAAGAAAAATACGACACCAGCACATGCTCCAGCCCAGCATGTGCTACCACAACCCTCGGTCCGATCGATCTTAGACTGGGAATGAACTACGTATGCTTAGACAGGGAATGAAGTTCGTATGCCTAAGTCAACCCACAAAATGAGCGTGTGGCCGCTCAATCGGGCAGAGGGGCGGGATGTGCAAGCTGGGGATCAGCTGGGTCCCCCTCTACGTGCTGCCGATCCTGCTGCCACAACCTTTGGTCTGGTTTGATCTTAGACTGGGAACAAACTCGTATGCCTAAGCCAATCGACGAAATGAGCGGGCGGACGGGTGGGCACTACGCCGGCCAGAGAGACAGGATGCGCAAGCCATGGATCGATAGGATGGTAGGTGGGTTTAGGAACATCTTTATATTTATACGTGCCAATGCCATTTTTATGGCTTGTAAATTCATACAATGGTCCCTGAAGCCTTCACGTGAAGTTTCATCGCAAGATGACTCATTTTCTATTTTTCATGATTTTTGAAACTTTTTACGGTTCAAGATTTTGCAAAATTTTTTTGGAAGGAGTTTTGGCCCCAAACTTGGTAGACGTGATCCTTGTATTTTTGTTGGCATGCACAAAAAAAATCAGCTAAAAACTGGAAGTGTACAAGATTTTGTGACCATTTAAAAAAAGTGTCCCCATTTCAGACACTTTAGTGGCTACTGGCAGCAAACCTGTAAAATCTCAAATGCTCTTTAAGGGGGTGTGAGTTCTCGAGGTTTGATGAGGGATAGGGGGCCAATATAAGGGCCAAGTACCAGCACCCATCACACATCATGTGCACACACCCCCCGGCCCCCTCGATCGTCGAAAGTGTAATGCCGCCGGTCAAATTCTCCGTCGATGCTCCGGTGATGGTGCCCTGACGAAGAAAAGTACGGTGCCAGCACATGCTAGAGCCCAGCATGTGCTGTCGCAACCCTCGGTCTGATCCGATCTTAGACTGGGAATGAACTCCGTATGCCTAAGTGAACCCATGAAACGAGCGTACGGGCGCTAAGCCGGGCAGAGGGGCGGGATGTGCAAGCCGGGTCCCCCTTGTGCTGTCGATCCTGCTACCGCAACCCTCAGTCTTGTCCGATCTTATACTGGGAATGAACTCCGTATGCCTATGCCAATCGATGAAACAAGTGGGCAGGCTGGCAGGCGGGCACTGCATTGACCAGAGGGGCGGGATGCGCAAGTCGGGGATTCGCTGGGTCACCCTCTGCGTGCTGTCGATCCAACTGCTGCAACCCTCAGGCCGGTCCGATCTTAGACTAGGAATAAACTCCGTATGCCTAAGCCAATCGACGAAACGAGCAGGTGGACAGGCGGGCGGGCACTATGCCGGTCAGAGAAACGGGATGCGCAAGCCGTGGATCGATAGGGTGTTAGGTGGGTTTTGGCACATCTTCATATTTCTGCATTCCAATGCCATTTTTATGGCTTGTAAATTCATACAATGGTCCCTTAAGCCTTCACGTGAAGTTTCATGGCAAGAGGACTCGGTTTTTATTTTTCATGATTTTCAAAACTTTTTACGGTTCGAGATCTTTTAAAATTTTTTCGTGAGTTTTCGTCCCAAACATGGTGGACGTGGTCCTTGTATTTTTGTTGGCATGCACAAAAAAATTCACCTAAAAACTCGAAGTGTACAAGATTTTGTGACCATTTGAAAAAAGTGTCCCCATTTCAGACACTTTAATGGCTACTGGCAGCAAACCTGTAAAATCTCAAATGCTTTTAATGGGGTGTGAGTTCTCCAGGTTTGATGAGGGATAGGGGGCCAATATAAGGGCCAAATACCAGCACCCATTGCACATCATGTGCGCAGACCCCCCCGGCCCCCCCGATCATCGGAACCCCAATGTCACCGGTCAGGTTCTCCGACGATGGTGCCCTAACGAAGAAAAATGCGACACCAGCACATGCCTGCATGTGCTGCCACAACCCTCGGTCCGGTCCGATCTTAGACTGGGAATGAACTCCGTATGCCTAAGCCAACCGAAGAAACGAACGGGCGGGCACTACGTCGGCCAGAGAGACGGGATGCGCAAGCCGTGGATCGATAGGGTGGTAGGTGCGTTTAGCATATCTTAGTATTTCTGCATGCCAATGCCATTTTAATGGTTGTAAATTCGTACAATGGTCCCTTAAGCCTTCACATAAAGTTTAATGGCAAGACGACTCATTTTCTATTTTTCATGATTTTTAAAACTTTTTGCGGTTTGGGATTTTTTATAATTTTTTCAGAAAGAGTTTTGGCCCTAAACTTGGTAGACGTGATCCTTGTATTTTTTTGGCATGCACAAAAAAATTCAGCTAAAAACTCGAAGTGTACAAGATTTTGTGACCATTTGAACAAAGTGTCCCCATTTCAGACACTTTAATGGCTATTGGCTGTAAAATCTCAAATGCTTTTTAAGGGGGTGTGAGTTCTCGAGGTTTGATGACGGATAGGGGACCAATATAAGGGCCAAGTACCAGCACCCATCACATATCATGTGTGCACACCCACCCCGGCCCCCCGATCGTCGGAACCCCAATGTCGCCGATCAGGTTCTCCGACGATGCTTCGACGATGGTGCCCCGACGAAGAAAAATACGGCACCAGCACATGCCTGAGCCCAGCATGTGCTGCCGTAACTCTAGGTCTGGTCTGATCTTAGACTGGGAATGAACTCCGTATGCCTAAGCCAACCGACGAAACGAGCGGGCAGGCGGGCGGGCGGGCACTATGCCGGCCAAAGAGACGGGTTGCGCAAGCTGTGGTTCGATAGGGTGGTAGGTGGGTTTAGGCACATCTTCATATTTCTGCATGCCAGTGCCATTTTTATGGCTTCTAAATTCATACAATGGTCCCTTAAGCCTTCACGTGAAGTTTCATGGCAAGAGGACTCGGTTTTTATTTTTCATGATTTTCAAAACTTTTTACGGTTCGAGATCTTTTAAAATTTTTTCGTGAGTTTTCGTCCCAAACATGGTGGACGTGGTCCTTGTATTTTTGTTGGCATGCACAAAAAAATTCACCTAAAAACTCGAAGTGTACAAGATTTTGTGACCATTTGAAAAAAGTGTCCCCATTTCAGACACTTTAATGGCTACTAGCAGCAAACCTGTAAAATCTCAAATGCTCTTAATGGGGTGTGAGTTCTCCAGGTTTGATGAGGGATAGGGGGCCAATATAAGGGCCAAGTACCAGCACCCATTGCACATCATGTGCGCAGACCCCCCGGCCCCCCCGATCGTCAGAACCCCAATGCCACCGATCAGGTTCTCCTACGATGCTCTGACGATGGTACCTCGACGAAGAAAAATACAGCACCAGCACATGCCCGAGCCCAACTAGTGCTGCCGCAACCATCGGTCTGGTCCAATCTTAGATTGGGAATGAACTCTGTATGCCTAAGCCAACCGACGAAACGAACGGGTAGGCGGGCGGGAGGGCAGTATGCCGGCCAAAGAGACGGGATGCGCAAGCCGTGGGTCGATAGGGTGGTAGGTGGGTTTAGGCACATCTTCATATTTCTGCATGCCAATTCCATTTTTATGGCTTGTAAATTCATACAATGGTCCCTTAAGCCTTCACATGAAGTTTCATGGAAAGATGACTTGTTTTCTTTTTTTCACATTTTTGAAACTTTTTACAGTTCGAGATTTTTTAAAATTTTTTCAGAAGGAGTTTTGGCCCCAAACTTGGTAGATGTGATCCTTGTATTTTTGTTGGCATGCATAAAAAAATTAAGATAAGAACCCGAAGTGTACAAGATTTTGTGACCATTTGAAAAAAGTGTCCCCATTTCAAACACTTTAATGGCTACTGGCAGCAAACCTGTAAAATCTCAAATGCTCTTTAAGGGGTTGTGAGTTCTCGAGGTTTGATGAGGGATAGGGGGCCAATATAAGGGCCAAGTACCAGCACCCATCGCACATCATGTGCGCACCCCCCCCGGTCCCCCGATCACCGGAACCCCAATGCCGTCGGTCAGGTTCTTCGGTGATGCTCCGGTGATGGTGCCCCGACGAAGAAAAATGCGGCACCAGCACATGTCTGAGCCCAGCATGTGCTACCGCAACCCTCAATCCAGTCTGATCTTAGACTGGGGATGAACTCCATATGATTAGACTGGGAATGAACTCTGTATGCCTAAGTCAAACCATGAAATGAGCATGCGGGCGCTCAGCCGGCCAGAGGCACGGGATACGCAAGCCGGGGATCGACTGGGTCCCCCTTTGCATGCTGTCGATCCTGCTACTGCAACTCTCAGTCCGGTCCAATCTTAGACTAGGAATGAACTCTGTATGCCTAAGCCAACCGACGACACGAGTGGGCGGGCGGGCACTACGCTGGCCAGAGAGACGGGATGCGCAAGCCGTGGATCAATAGGTGGTAGGTGGGTTTAGGCACATCTTCATTTTTCTGCATGCCAATGCCATTTTTATGGCTTGTAAATTCATACAATGGTCCCTTAGGCCTTTACGTGAAGTTTCATGGCAAGACAACTCGTTTTCTATTTTTCACAAATTTTGAAACATTTTGCTGTTCGGGATTTTTTAAAATTTTTTTGGAAGGAGTTCTGGCCCCAAACTTGGTAGACCTGATCCTTGTAATTTTTTTGGCATGCACAAAAATATTCAGCTAAGAACTCGAAGTGTACAAGATTTTGTGACCATTTGAAAAAAGTGTCCCCATTTCAGACACTTTAATGGCTACTAGCAGCAAACCTGTAAAATCTCAAATGCTCTTTAAGGGGGTGTGAGTTCTCGTGGTTTGATGACGGATAGGGGGCCAATATAAGAGCCAAGTACCAGCACCCATTGCACATCATGTGCGCACACCCTCCCCGGCCCCCCCGATCGATGGAACCCCATTGCCGTCGATCAGGTTCTCCGGCGATGCTCCAGCGATGCTCCGGTGATGGTGCCCCGACGAAGAAAAATACGGCACCAGCACATGCCCGAGCCCAGCATATGCTGCCGTAACCCTCGATCCGGTCCAATCTTAAACTATGAATGAACTTCGTATGCTTAGAATGGGAATGAACTCCGTATGCCTAAGTTAACCCATAAAACAAGCGTGCGGGCTCTCAGCCGTCTAGAGGGGCGGGATGCGCAAGCCGGGGATCGACCAGGTCCCCCTCTGCATGCTGCCAATCCTGCTGCCACAACCCTTGATCTTGTCCAACCTTAGACTGGAAATTAACTCCGTATGCCTAAGCCAACCGACGAAACGACCGGGCGGGCACTACGTCGACCAGAGAGACGAGATGTGCAAGCCGTGGATCGATAGGGGGTAGGTGGGTTTAGGGACATCTTTTATTTCTGTGTGCCAATGCCATTTTTTATGGCTTGTTAATTCATACAATGGTCCCTTAAGCCTTCACGTGAAGTTTCGTGGCAAGACGACTCATTTTCTATTTTTCACGATTTTCAAAAATTTTTCCGGTTTGAGATTTTTTTAAATTTTTTTTGGAAGGAGTTTTGGCCCAAAACTTGGTAGACGTGATTCTTGTATATTTGCTGGCATGCCAAAAAAAATTCAGCCAAAAACTCAAAGTGTTCAAGATTTTGTGACCATTTGAACAAAGTGTGCCCATTTTAGACACTTTAATGGCTACTGACAGCAAACCTGTAAAATCTCAAATGCTCTTTAAGGGGGTGTGAGTTCTCGAAATTTTGATGAGGGATAGGGGGCCAATATAAGGGCCAAGTACCAGCACCATCACACATCATGTACGGCACACCCCCCAAAACCCCCAATCATCGGAACCCCAATGCCGTCGATCAGGTTCTCCGGCGATGCTCTGGTGATGGTGACCTGGTGAAGAAAAATACAGCACCAGCACATGCCCGAGCCCAGCATGTGCTGCCGCAACCATCGGTCCAGTCTGATCTTAGACTGGGAATGAACTCCGTATGCTTAGACTGAGAATGAACTCCGTATTCGTAAGTCAAACCATGAAACGAGCGTGCGGGCGCTCAGTCGGCCAGAAAGGCAGGATGCGCAAGCCGGGGATCGGTCGGGGCCCCCTCTATGTGCTGTCAATCCTACTGTCGCAACCCTCGGTCCAGTCTGATCTTAGACTGGGAATGAACTCCGTATTCCTAAGCCAACCGATGAAACGAGCGGGCAGGCGGGTGGGCACTATGCCGGCCAGAGAGACGGGATGCGCAAGCCGTGGATCGATAGAGTGGTAGGTGGGTTTAGGCACATCTTCATATTTCTACGTGCCAACGCCATTTTTATGGCTTGTAAATTCATACAATGGTCCCTTAAGCCTTCACGTGAAGCTTCATGGCAACACGACTCGTTTTCTATTTTTAAAAATTTTCGAAACTTTTTACAGTTCGGGATTTTTTAAAATTTTTTCGGAGGGAGTTTTGGCCCCCAACTTCTTAGACGTGATTCTTATATTTTGTTGGCATGCACAAAAAAAATTCAGCTAAAAAACTCGAAGTTACAAGATTTGTGACCATTTGAAAAAAGTGTCCCCATTTCAGACACTTTAATAACTACTGGCAGCAAACCTGTAAAATCTCAAATGCACTTTAAGGGGTGTGAGTTCTTGACGTTTGATGAGGGATAGGGCCAATATAATGGCCAAGTACCAGCACCCATCGCACATCATGTGCGCACACCCCCCGGCCCCCCGATCGTCGGAACCCCAATGCCGCCGATCAGGTTCTCCTGCGATACTCTGACGATGTACCTCGACGAAGAAAAATACAGCACCAGCACATGCCCGCCCAGCATGTGCTGCCGCAACCATTCCGGTCTGATCTTACACTGGGAATGAACTCCGTATGCTTAGACTGAGAATGAACTCCGTATCCGTAAGTCAAACCATGAAACGAGCGCGTGCGGCGCTCAGTCGGCCAGAAAGGCGGATGCGCAAGCCGGGGATCGGTCGGGGCCCCCTCTATGCTGTCAATCCTACTGTCGCAACCCTCGATCCAGTCTGATCTTAGACTGGGAATGAACTCCGTATGCCTAAGCCAACCGATGAAACGAGCGGGCAGGCGGGTGGGCACTATGCCGGCCAGAGAGACGGGATGCGCAAGCCTGGATCGATAGGGTGGTAGGTGGGTTAGCCATCTTCATATTTCTGCATGCCAAAGCCATTTTTATGGCTTGTAAATTCATGCAATGTCCCTTAAGCCTTCACGTGAAGTTTCATGGCAAGATGACTCGTTTTCTATTTTTTCACGATTTTTGAAACTTTATGCTGTTCGAGATTTTTTAAAATTTTTTCGGAAGGGGTTTTGGCCCCAAGCTTGGTAGATGTGATGCTTGTATTTTGTTGGCATGCAAAAAAAAATTCAACTAAAACTCGAAGTGTACAAGATTTTGTGACCATTTGAAAAAAGTGTCCCCATTCCAGACACTTTAATGGCTACTGCAGCAAACCTATAAAATCTCAAATGCTCTTTAAGGGGGTGTGAGTACCCAAGGTTTGATGAGGGATAGGGGGCTAACATAAGGGCCAAGTACCAGCACCCATCGCACATCATGTGCGCACACCCCCCGGCCCCCTGATCGGCGGAACCCCAATGCCGTCGGTCAGGTTCTCCAGTGATACTCCGACGATGGTGCCCCGGCGAAGAAAAAATACGCACCAGCACATGCCCGAGCCAGCATGCGCTGCCACAACCATCGGTCTGATCCGATCTTAGACTGGGAATGAACTCCGTATGCCTAAGTCAACCTACGAAATGAGCGTGCAGGCGCTCAGCCGATGAGAGGGCGGGATGCGCAAGTCGGGGATCGACCGGGTCCCCCTCTGCGTGCTACCGATCCTGCTGCCGTAACCCTTGGTCTACTCTGATCTTAGACTGGGAATGAACTCCGTACGCCTGAGCCAACCGACGAAACAAGCGCGGGCGGGCACTACGCCGGCTAGAGAGATGGGATGCGCAAGTCGTGGATCGATAGGGTGGTAGGTGGGTTTAGGCACATCTTCATATTTCTATGTGCCAATGCCATTTTTATGGCTTGTAAATTCATACAATGGTCCCTTAAGCCTTCACGTGAAGTTTCATGGCAAGACGACTCTTTTCTATTTTTCACGATTTTGGAAACTTTTTGCGGTTCAAGTTTTTTTTAATTTTTTTCGGAAGGAGTTTTCACCCCAAACTTGGTAGACGTAATTCTTGTATTTTTGTTGGCATGCATAAAAAAATTCAGCTAAAAACTCGAACTGTACAAGATTTTATGACCATTTAAAAAAGTGTCCCCATTTCAGACACTTTAATGGCTACTGGCAGCAAACCTGTAAAATCTCAAATGCTCTTTAAGGGGGTATGAGTTCTCATTGTTTGATGAGGGTAGGGGGCCAATATAGGGGCCAAGTTCCAGCACCCATCGCACATCATGTGCGCACACCGCTCCCCCCCGATCGCCGGAACCCCATTACCGCCGGTTAGGTTCTCTGACGATGCTCCGACGATGGTGCCCCGGTGAAGAAAAATGCGGCACCAGCACATGCCCAAGCCCAGTATGTGCTGCCACAACCCTCGGTCCGATCTGATCTTAGACTGGGAATGAACTCCGTATGCTTAGACTGGGAATGGACTCCGTATGCCTAAGTCAACCCACGAAACGAGCATGCGGGTGCTCAGCCGGCCAGAGGGGCAGGATGCGCAAGCCGGGATCGGCTTGGTTCCCCTCTACGTGCTGCCGATCCTGCTGCCACAACCATCGGTCTGGTCCGATCTTAGACTGGGAATTAACTCTGTATGCCTAAGCCAACCGACGAAACGAGCGGACG
This sequence comes from Durio zibethinus, assembly GCF_002303985.1. Next base: position 10,556 of record NW_019167945.1, on the reverse strand, counting down.
GGGTGGGCGGGCACTACGTCGACTAGAGAGACGAGATGCGCAAGCCGTGGATTGATAGGGTGGTAGGTGGGTTTAGGGATGTCTTCATATTTCTGTGTGCCAATGCCATTTTTATGGCTTGTAAATTCATACAATGGTCCCTTAAGCCTTCACGTGAAGTTTCATGGCAAGATGACTCATTTTCTATTTTTCACGATTTTTAAACTTTTTCTGGTTCGGATTTTTTAAAATTTTTTCGGAAGGAGTTTTTGGCCCCAAACTTGGTAGACGTGATCCTTGTATTTTTCTTGGCATGCCAAAAAAAAATTCAACTAAAAAGTCGAAGTGTACAAGATTTTGTATCCATTTGAAAAAAGTGTCCCCATTTCAGACACTTTAATGGCTACTGGCAGCAAACCTGTAAAATCTCAAATGCTCTTTAAGGGGTGTAAGTTTCACGAGGTCTGATGAGGGATAGGGGGCAAATATAAAGGCCAAGTACCAGCACCCTTCACACATCATACGCGCACACCCCCCCGATCGTCGGAACCCCAATGCTGTCGGTCAGGTTCTCCGGCGATGCTCCGACGTTGGTGCCCCGGTGAAGAAAAATACGGCACCAGCACATGCCCCGGTGAAGAAAAATACGGCACCGACGAAACAAGCGGGCGGGCGGGCACTACGCCAGCTAGAGAGATGCGATGCGCAAGCCGTGGATCGATAGGGTGGTAGGTGGGTTTAGGCACATCTTCATATTTCTGTGTGCCAATGCCATTTTTATGGCTTGTAAATTCATACAATGGTCCCTTAAGCCTTCACGTGAAGTTTCATGGCAAGACGACTCTTTTTCTATTTTTCACGATTTTGGAAACTTTTTACGGTTCAAGATTTTTTTAAATTTTTTCGGAAGGAGTTTTCACCCCAAACTTGGTAGACGTAATTCTTGTATTTTTGTTGGCATGCAAAAAAAAATCAGTTAAAAACTCGAAGCGTACAAGATTTTGTGACCGTTTGAAAAAAGAATCCCCATTTCAGACACTGTAATGGCTACTGACAGCAAACCTGTAAAATCTCAAATGCTCTTTAAGGGGGTGTGAGTTCTCGAATTTTGATGAGGGATGGGGGGCCAACATATGGGCCAAGTACCAGCATCCATCGCACATCATGTGCGCACACCTCCCCCGGCCCCCGATCGTTGGAACCCCAATACTGTCGGTCAGGTTCTCCGGTGATGCTTGACGAAGAAAAATGCGGCACCAGCACATGCCCGAGCCCAGCATGTGCTGCCGCAACCCTCGGTCTGGTCTGATCTTAGACTGGGAATGAACTCCGTATGCTTAGACTAGGAATGAACTCCGTATGCCTAAGTCAACCCACAAAACGAGCATGCATCCCGGGGATCGACCGGGTCCCCCTCTGCGTGCTGTCGATCCTGCTACCACAACCCTCAGTCTGGTCTGATCTTAGACTAGGAATGAACTCCGTATGCCTAAGCCAACCGATGAAACGAGTGGGCGGACGGGCGGGCACTACGCCGGCCAAAGAGACGAGATGCGCAAGCCGTGGATCGATAGGGTGGTAGGTGGGTTTAGGCACATCTTCATATTTCTGCATGCTAATGCCATTCTTATGGCCTGTAAATTCATACAATGGTCCCTTAAGCCTTCACGTGAAGTTTCATGGCAAGATGACTCGTTTTCTATTTTTCACGATTTTCAACACTTTTTGCGGTTCGAGATTTTTTAAAATTTTTTCGAAAGGAGTTTTGGCACCAAACATGGTAGACGTGATCCTTGTATTTTTCTTGGCATGCAAGAAAAAAAATTCAACTAAAAAGTCAAAGTGTACAAGATTTTGTAACCATTTGAAAAAAGTGTCCCCATTTCAAACACTTTAATGGCTACTGGCAGCAAACCTGTAAAATCTCAAATGCTCTTTAAGGGGGTGTAAGTTCATGAGGTCTGATGAGGGATAGGGGGCAAATATAAAGGCCAAGTACCAGCACCCTTCACACATCATGCGCGCACACCCCCCGGTCCCCCCGATCGTCGGAACCCCAATGCAGTCGGTCATGTTCTCCGGCGATGCTCCGACGTTGGTGCCCCGGTGAAGAAAAATATGGCACCAGCACATGCCCGAGCCCAGCATTTGCTGCCGCAACCATCGGTCCACTCCGATCTTAGACTGGGAATGAACTCCGTAAGCTTAGACAGGGAATGAACTCTGTATGCCTAAGTCAACCCACGAAACGAGTGTGCGGGCTCTCAGCCAGCCAAAAGGGTGGGATGCACAAGCCGGGGATCGGTCGGGTCCCCCTCTACCTGCTGTCGATCCTGCTGCCACAACCCTTGGTCCGATCTAATTTTAGACTGGGAATGAACTCCGTATGCCTAAGCCAACCGACGGAACGAGCGGGCGGGCGGGCACTACGCTGGCCAGAGAGACGGGATGCGCAAGCCATGGATCGATAGGGTGGCAGGTGGGTTTAGGCACATCATCATATTTCTATGTGCCAATGCCATTTTTATGGCTTGTAAATTCATACAATGGTTCCTTAAGCCTTCACGTGAAGTTTCATGGCAAGACGACTCGTTTTCTATTTATCATGATTTTCAAAACTTTTTACGGCTCGAGATTTTTTAAAATTCTTTTGGAAGTATTTTTGGCCCCAAACTTGGTAGACGTGATCCTTGTATTTTTGTTGGCATGCATAAAAAAATTCAGCTAAAAACTCGAAGTGTACAAGATTTTGTGACCATTTGAAAAAAGTGTCCCCATTTCAGACACTTTAATGGCTACTGGCAGCAAACCTGTGAAATGTCAAATGCTCTTTAAGGGGGTGTGAGTTCTCGAAGTTTGATGAGGGATAGGGGGCCAATATAAGGGCCAAGTACTAGTACCAATCACACATAATGTTCGTACACACCCCCTCGGCCCCCCCGATCGCTGGAACCCCAAAGTCGCCGATCAGGTTCTCTGGCGATGCACCGGCAATGGTGCCCCGACGAAGAAAAATGTGGCACCAGCACATGCCCGAGCCCAGTATGTGCTGCTGCAACCCTCGGTCTGGTCCGATCATAAACCAGGAATGAACTCCGTATGCTTAGACTGGGAATGAAGTCCGTATGCCTAAGTCAAGCCATGAAATGAGCGTGCGGGTGCTCAGCAGGCCTGAGGGGTGGGACACGCAAGTCGGGGATCGACCGGGTCCCCCTCTACATGCTGTCGATCCTGCTACCGTAACCCTCGATCTGATCCGATCTTAAACTAGGAACGAACTCCATATGCCTAAGCCAACCGACGAAACGAGCGGGCGGGTGGGCGGGCGGGCACTATGCCGGCCAAAGAGACGGGATGCGCAAGTTGTGGATCGATAGGGTGGTAGGTGGGTTTAGGCACATCTTCATATTTCTGCATGCCAATGCCATTTTTATGGCTTGTAAATTCATACAATCGTCCCTTAAGCCTTCACGTGATGTTTCATGGCAAGACGACTCGTTTTCTATTTTTCATGATTTTCAAAACTTTTTGATGTTTGGGATTTTTTAAAATTTTTTCGGAAGGAGTTTTGGCCCCAAGCTAGGTAGACGTGATCCTTGTATTTTTTTTGGCATGCACAAAAAAATTCAGCTAAAAACTCGAAGTGTACAAGATTTTGTGACCATTTGAAAAAAGTGTCTCGATTTCAAACACTTTAATGGCTACTGGCAGCAAACCTGTAAAATCTCAAATGCTCTTGAAGGGGGTGTGAGTTCTTGAGGTTTGATGAGGGATAGGGGGCCAATATAAGGGCCAAGTACCAGTACCCATCGCACATCATGTGTGCACACCCCCCGGCCCCCCCGATCATCGGAACCCCAATTCCGTCGGTCAGGTTCTCCGGTGATGGTGCCCCGACGAAATGAGCGGGTGGACGGGTGGTACTACACCGGCTAGAGAGACGGGATGCTCGAGCCGTGGATCGATAGGGTGGTAGGTGGGTTTAGGCACATCTTCATATTTCTACATGCCAATGCCATTTTTATGGCTTGTAAATTCATACAATGGCCCCTTAAGCCTTCACGTGAAGTTTCATGGCAAGACGACCCGTTTTCTATTTTTCATAATTTTTGAAACTTTTTACGGTCTGGATTTTTTAAAATTTTTTTGGAAGGAGTTTTGGCCCTAAACTTGGTAGACGTGATCCTTGTATTTTTGTTGCCATACATAAAAAAATTCATCTAAAAACTCGAAGTGTACAAGATTTTGTGACCATTTGAAAAAAGTGTCCCCATTCCAGACACTTTAATGGCTACTGGCAGCAAACCTGTAAAATCTCAAATGCTCTTTAAGGGGGTGTGAGTTCTCGAGGTTTGATGAGGGATAGGGGGCCAATATAAGGGCCAAGTACCAGCACCCATCGCACATCATGTGTGCACATCCCCCCCGACCCCCCTGATCGCCGGAACCGCAATGCCGTCGGTCAGGTTCTCCAACGATGGTGCACCGACGAAGAAAAATGGGGCACCAGCACATGCCTGAGCCCAGCATGTGCTGCTGCAACCCTCGGTCAGGTCCGATCTTAGACTGGGAATGAACTCCGTATGGTTAGACTTGGAATGAACTTCGTATGCCTAAGTCAACCCACGAAACGAGAGTGTGGGCACTCAGCCGGCCAGAGGGGCGGGATACACAAGCCGGGGATCGGCTGGGTCTGTTTCTGCGTGCTGTCGATCCTGCTACCGTAACCCTCGGTCCGGGCTGATCTTAGACTAGGAATGAACTCCATATGCCTAAGCCAATCGACGAAATGAACGGGCGGATGGGCGGGCGGGCACTACGCTGGCCAAAGAGACGGGATGCAAAAGCCGTGGATCGATAGGGTTGTAGGTGGGTTTAGGCACATCTTCATATTTCTGCATGCCAATGCCATTTCTATGGCTTGTAAATTCGTACAATGGTCCTTTAAGCCTTCACGTGAAGTTTCCTGGCAAGTCGACTCGTTTTCTATTTTTCACAATTTTTGAAACTTTTTAAAGTTCAGGATTTTTTAAAATTTTTTTGGAAGGAGTTTTGGTCCTAAACTTGGTAGACGTGATCCTTTTATTTTTTTTGGCACGTAAAAAAAATTCAGCTAAAAACTCAAAGTGTACAAGATTTTGTGACCATTTGAAAAAAGTGTCCCCATTTCAGACACTTTAATGGCTACTGGCAGCAAACTTGTAAAATCTCAAATGCTCTTTAAGGGGTGTGAGTTCTCGATGTTTGATGTGGGATAGGGGGCCAATATAAGGGCCAAGTACCAGCACCCATCGCACATCATGTGCGCGCACCCCCCTCGACCCCCCAGATCGGCGGAACCCCAATGCCGCCGGTCAGGTTCTCCAGCGATGCTTCGACGATCGTGCCCCGACAAAGAAAAATGCAGCACCAACACATGCTCAAGCCTAGCATGTGCTGCCGCAACCCTCGGTCTGATCCGATCTTAGACTGTGAATGAACTCCGTAAGCTTAGACTGGGAATGAACTCCATATGCCTAAGTTAACCCACGAAACAAGCGTGAGGGAGCTCAGCAGGCCAGAGGGGCGGGATGCACAAGCCGGGGATAGGTCGGGTCCCCCTCTGCATGTGGTCGATCTTCCTACCACAACCCTCGATCCGATCCGATCTTAGACTGGGAATGAACTCCGTATGCCTAAGCCAACCGATGAAACGAGCGAGCAGGCGGGAGGGCGGGCACTACGCCGGCCAGAGAGACGGGATGCGCAAGCCGTGGATCGATAGGGTGGTTGGTGGGTTAGGCACATCTTCTTATTTCTGCGTGCCAATGCCATTCTTATGGCTTGTAAATTCATACAATGGTCCCCTAAGCCTTCACGTGAAGTTTCATGCCAAGACGACTCGTTTTCTATTTTTCATAATTTTTGAAACTTTGTACGGTTTGGGATTTTTTAAAATTTTTTCGGAAGGAGTTTTGGCCCGAAACTTATTAGATATGATCCTTGTATTTTTGTTCGCGTGCGCAAAAAAATTCAGCTAAAAACTCGAAGTGTACAAGATTTTTTGACCATTTGAAAAAAGTGTCCCCATTTCAGACACTTTAATGGCTGCTGGCAGCAAACCTGTAAAATCTCAAATGCTTTTTAAGGGGGTGTGAGTTCTCGAGGTTTGATGAGGGATAGGGGGCCAATATAAGGGCCAAGTACCAGCACCCATCACACATCATGTCCGCACACCCCCCTCGGCCACCCCGATCGTCGGAACCCCAATGCCGCCGGTCAGGTTCTCCGACGATGCTCCGACGATGGTGCCCCGACGAAGAAAAAGGCGACACCAGCACATGCCCAAGCCCAGCATGTGCTACCGCAACCCTCGGTCCGGTCCGATCTTAGAATGGGAATGAACTCGTATGCTTAGACTGGGAATGAACTCCGTATGCCTAAGTCAACCCACGAAACGAGCGTGCGGGCGCTCAACCGGCCAGAGGGGCGGGATGCGCAAGTCGAGAATCGGCCGGGTCCCCTTCTGCATGCTGTTCATCCTGCTCCTGCAACCCTCAGTCTGGTCTGATCTTAGACTGGGAATGAACTCCGTATGCCTAAGCCAACCGATTAAACGAGCGGGCGGACGGGCACTATACCGGCCAGAGGGACGGGATCCGCAAGCCGTGGAACGATAGGGTGGTAGGTGGGTTTTGGCACATCTTCATATTTCTGCGTGCCAATGCCATTTTTATGGCTTGTAAATTCATACAATGGTCCCTTAAGCCTTCACGTGAAGTTTCATGGCAAGACGACTCGTTTTCTATTTTTCACAATTTTTGAAACTTTTTACGGTTCGAGATTTTTGAAACCATTTGCGGTTCGGGATTTTTTTAAAACTTTTTTGGAAGGTGTTTTGGCCCCAAACTTGGTAGACGTGATCCTTGTATTTTTTTTGGCTTGCACAAAAAAAAATCAGCTACAAACTCGAAGTGTACAAGATTTTGTGACCATTTGAAAAAAGTGTCCCCATTTTAGATACTTTAATGGCTACTGGCAACAAACCTGTAAAATCTCAAATGCTCTTTAAGGGGGTGTGAGTTCTCGAGGTTTGATGAGGGATAGGGGGCCAATAGAAGGGCCAAGTACCAGCACCCATCGCACATCATTTGCGCACACCCCCCCGGCCCTTCCGATCACCGAAACCCCAATGCCGTCGGTCAGGTTCTCCGGCGATGCTCCGGTGATGGTGCCCCGACGAAGAAAAATGTGGCACCAGCACATGCTCGAGCCCAGCATGTGCTACCGTAACCCTCGGTCTGGTCCGATCTTAGATTGGGAATGAACTTCGTATGCTTAGACTGGGAATGAACTCCGCAAGCCTAAGTCAACCAACAAAACGAGCGTGCGGGCGCTCAGCCTGCCAGAGGGGGGGATGCGCAAGCCGGGGATCGATCGGGTCCCCCTCTGCGTGCTACCGATCCTACTACCGCAACCATCGATCCGGTCTAATCTTAGATTGGGAATGAACTCCGTATGCCTAAGCCAATCGACGAAACGAGCGGACGGGCGGGTGGGCTTTACGCCGGCCAGAGAGACGGGATGTGCAAGCCGTGGATCGATAGGATGGTAGGTGGGTTGAGGCACATCTTCATATTTCTGCATGCCAATGCCATTTTTATGGCTTGTAAATTCATACAATGGTCCCCTAAGCCTTCACGTGAAGTTTCATGGCAAGACGACTTGTTTTCTATTTTTCATGATTTTTGAAACTTTTTACGGTCCGGGATTTTTTAAAATTTTTTCGGAAGGAGTTTTGGCCCCAAACATGGTAGACGTGATCCTTGTATTTTTGTTGGCATGCACAAAAACAATCAACTAAAAACTCAAAGCGTACAAGATTTTGTGATCATTTGAAAAAAGTGTCCTCATTTCAGACACTTTAATGACTACTGGCAGTAAACCTGTAAAATCTCATATGCTCTTTAAGGGGGTGTGAGTTCTTGAGGTTTGATGAGGGATAGGGGGCCAATGTAAGGGCCAAGTACCAGCACCCATCGCACATCATGTGCGCAAACCCCTGGCCCCCCTGATCGTCGAAACCCCAATGCAGCCGGTCAGGTTCTCCGATGATGCTCCGACGATGGTGCCCCGATGAAGAAAAATGCAGCACCAGCACATGCTCGAGACAAGCATGTGCTGCCACAACCCTCGGTCCAGTTCGATCTTAGACTGGAAACGAACTCCGTATGCTTAGACTAGGAATGAACTCCGTATGCCTAAGTCAACCCATGAAACGAGCGTACGGGCGCGCAGCTGGCCATAGGGGCGGGATGCCCAAGCAGGGGATCGATTGGGTCCCCCTCTGCGTGCTACCGATCCTGCTGTCGTAACCCTCGATCTAGTCTGATCTTAAACTGGAAATTAACTCCGTATGCCTAAGCCAACCGACGAAATGAGCTTGCGGGTAGGCGGGCAGGCACTACGTCGACCAGAGAGACGGGATGCACAAGCCGTGGATCGATAGGGTGGTAGGTGGGTTTAGGCACGTCTTCATATTTCTACGTGCCAATGCCATTTTTATGGCTTGTAAATTCATACAATGGACCCTTAAGCCTTCACGTGAAGTTTCATGGCAAGACAACTCGTTTTCTATTTTTCACGATTTTTGAAACTTTTTACGATTTTTGTTGGGCGGGCACTAAGCCGGCCAGAGAGACGAGATACGCAAGCCGTGGATCGATAGGGTGGTAGGTGGGTTTAGGCTCATCTTCATATTTCTGCATGCCAATGCCATTTTTGTGGCTTGTAAATTCATACAATGGTCCCTTATGCCTTCATGTGAAGTTTCATGGCAAGACAACTCGTTTTCTTTTTTTCATGAATTTTGAAACTTTTTACGGTTCGAGATTTTTTAAAATTTTTTTGGAAGGAGTTTTGACCCCAAACTTTGTAGTCGTGATCCTTGTATTTTTGTTGGCATGCACAAAAATATTCAGCTAAAAACTCGAAGTGTACAAGATTTTGTGACCATTTGAAAAAATGTCCCCATTATAGACACTTTAATGGCTACTAGCAGCAAACCTGTAAAATCTCAAATGCTCTTTAAAGGGGTGTGAGTTCTCGAGGTTTGATGTGGGATAGGGGGCCAATATAAGGGCCAAGTACCAGCACCCATCACACATCATGTGCGCACACCCCCTCGACCCCCCGATCGTCGAAACCCCAATGCCGTCGGTCAGGTTCTCTGGCGACGCTCCGGTGATGGTGCCCCGACGAAGAAAAATGCGGCACCAGCACAAGGCCGAGCCCAGCATGTGCTGCCGTAACCCTCGGACCAGCCTGATCTTAGATTGGGAATGAGCTCCGTATGCTTAGACTGGGAATGAACTCTGTATGCCTAAGTCAACCCACGAAACAAGCGTGCCAGCCAGAGGGGCGGGATGCACAATCCAAGGATCGATCGGGTCTCCCTCTACGTGCTACCAATCCTGCCATCGTAACCCCCGGTCTGGTCTGATCTTAGACGCGGAATGAACTCTGTATGCCTAAGCCAACTAACGAAACAAGCGGGCAGGCGTGCGGGCGGGGGGCACTACGTCGGCCAGAGAGACGAGATGCGCAAGCCGTGGATCGATAGGGTGGTAGGTGGGTTTAGGCACATCTTCATATTTCTACGTGCTAATGCCATTTTTATGGTTTGTAAATTCATACAATGGTCCCTTAAGCCTTCACGTGAAGTTTCAATGCAAGACGACTCGTTTTCTATTTTTCACGATTTTTGAAACTTTTTACGGTTCAGGATTTTTTAAAATTTTTTCGGAAGGAGTTTTGGCCCCAAACTTTATGGACGTGATCCCTGTATTTTTGTAGGCATGCACAAAAAAATTCATCTAAAAAAATTGAAGTGTACAAGATTTGTGACTATTTGAAAAAAGTGTCCCTATTTCAGACACTTTAATGGCTACTGGCAGCAAACTTGCAAAATCTCAAATGCTCTTTAAGGGGGTGTGACTTCTCGAGGTTTGCTGAGGGATAGGGGGCCAATATAAGGGCCAAGTACCAGCACCCATCGTTACATCATGTGCGCACACCCCCCTTCGGCCCCCCGATCGACGAAACCCCAATGCCGTCGGTCAGGTTCTCCAGCGATGCTCCGGGGATGGTGCCCCGACGATGAAAAATGCGGCACCAGCACATGCCCGAGCCCAGCATGTGCTTATGCAACCCTCGGTCCGGTCCGATCTTACATAGGGAATGAACTCCGTATGCCTGAGTCAAACCACGAAATGAGCGTACGGGCGCTCAGTCGGCCAGAGGGGCGGGATGCGCAAGACGGGGATCGGCCGGGTCCCCCTCTGCGTGCTGTTAATCTTGCTGCCGCAACCCCGGTCTGGTTTGATCTTAGACTGGGAATGAACTCCGTATGCCTAAGCCATCCGACACGACGGGCGAGCGAGCAGGCGAGCGGGCACTACGTCGGCCAGAGAGACGGGATGCGCAAGCCGTGGATCGATAGGGTGGTAGGTGGGTTTAGGCACATCTTCATATTTCTGCATGCCAATGCCATTTTTATGGCTTGTAAATTCATACAATGGTCCCTTAAGCCTTCACGT
>NW_019167944.1:0-51675 GCF_002303985.1 Durio zibethinus | reverse complement strand
ATGGCATAAAAATGAGTTCTAAAGAATATTATTTGCTTTAAAATTATAGATATCATATTTTATGTTTTTCAAATATAAATGCTGAAAATAAATATGAACCATAGATGATAGGATTTTTGAAAATTTCGAATAGTGATTCTTGAAGATTCCTTAGGTGAAATGGTTCTTTTTAATATTGCCAAAGTATTGAAATATTTTTAGAAATGTTTCAATATGTAACGTTGTCATTTATTTTCAAGCATATTAAAAAATAAAAATATGTTTTTAAAGAAAATTAAGAAAATTAATTTTAAATACCAAAATTAAGACCTATTTAAGTCATAATTAAAGGATAACACAGAATTAATTGGTTTCATTTTATACAAGCATTATAGGCTAATCATTCCTCATATGAAACTGACTCCTGAACCCAAACTATTGTTGTAACCCCAAAAATTATCTTTTTAATTAATTTTAAAATTTTATTAAGAAGGTAAGTTTTAATAGGTGACCGATCACACCTAGCCAAAAAAGATTGATGGTGACTCTATCTTTTGTTTCTAAATTCATCTAACGGTCCCTAAAACTGTAATGACAGCCTTTATTTTAATTTCTTAAAAAAATAAAAACACATAAGTTGATAAATAAAATAAATTGTATCTTAGTTATTGCTTTGATTTGATTAGGTGTTTATGATTTATTTATGTTATTTTGATTAATACATCACTTTGCACGTCTTTGCATATTCATTTGCATGCATGAGCTCTAAACTTGGGCTCTGTCCTTATTAGGAGAAAGTGAAGTAGCTACGCTTTCGTGAGGTAATAACCTCCATATTTGCTAGTGAAACACTTCCACTTAGATTGAACCCTTTCCATTAGTAGCTTGTAATAGGTGAGAATCGGGGACTTGACTAGTCTATGATGGACAATGATGTAAAGAATAGTCTGGGAGCCTATAGACATATAAATCCTAACCTAGCATATTGTGAGCCCTAAGGATCTAACCTAGGATAGAGCCATTCTGTCCTTCTCAAAAAAATTACCTAAAACTAGGACACTATGTACGTTTTATTTGTTATATGTTATGGTTGATTGTTTATTTGTTAACATTATTGAACTTATTTTAATTTTTTTGTCACATCTAATCATGCATGCATCATTGCATGTTCTATTTAATGTTAGTGGTGTTGAAGGATTAACTTTTGAGGCATTTCTAGTTTGATACATTAAATTTTGAATTTTGACGCTAATAAAAGATGTTTTCCTTGTTTAGTCAAGGTTTTGTATCATATTTTGACATTGTGTAAATAGATATTTTGAGAAAAATAGTGTGACAATTTTCTATTTAAAAATTATTTCAAATAAAAAAATTCACATAATTTGATTTTTGGATTATGAGAATAAGGCCAAAAATTATCTTGCAAGTTTTCAAACAATTGGTAATCATCATTGGAACGGCTTTAATTCAAAAATCATTTTTTTGCCAATCATTTTTTGATCCATTATTTTGAGAGGCATGAGTCCAAGACTTAAAAACTAAATTTTCATAGTACCTGAAATAGGAGTTTCTATATGAGCAATGAACAAAAGAGGCCAATTTTGAAAAGTCATTTTGAATTTCGAAAACCAAGCAAGCTACTCTTACCAATTTTTAATTGGTAACTTAATGTGTGTCAAATTTTGCCAATATGATTAAACCATCCAAATTCTTTTAACAACTATAGACACAAAAAATCCTTGAACCTTTTTTCTTAAGTAACTCTTGTTCCACATCTTAAGGCATATTGACCAAAAGAAGCAAAATTCTTTCTCACCTAAGACAATTTGTTTCATGCATAAATACCTTTGCCCTTATTTTACCAAAAATGCCAAACAATTTGGAACTAAAATGAGCCTTTTTATGACTTGTATGGTCAAATTTTGGATATCTCATATAGCTTAATCTTTACCATCATAAGAACCTTGAGTGGAAAACAAGATGGGGCATCAATCATGCAAAAATGATTGATGGTTATAACATAAAAGCAAAAAAGAAAAAGGAAAAAAAACCTTTTATTTTTTTAAATAATTTACTTTTCTAATTAAGTGATTATGTTTGAAATGATGAATGGCCATCTTTCTCTATCCTTCGCATATAGAAAATTATCCTTTTGCTGCCCATTTGAGCCTATTAAATTTCTTGTTTCAAAATGAACACTGGCCAAGGATCATTTATTACGCCAGGGAACAAAAGAAAGATGTTTGCAATAGCCCAACTTCAAAGAAAATGTCTGATATTGAAAGCATTTAACAAGTTCTTCAGTGATGAGAGCTTAGGGCAAAAAGCAAATGAAGCAATATTTAGAATCTCAAGAAAACATAAAGAAGAAAGTTGAAGTTAAATATTTTTAAAAAAATAAAAATAAAAAAAGATGAATAAAAAATGAAGAAGGATTCATGAATGAAAACCTAAAAAGGGTAATTTGAGTTGAAGGAAGGATCTAAGTTAAAACCTAAAAAGGCTGGTAGATGCAAAAGAATACCAATTTATAGGGCAATGCCTAATATAACAACTCAGACGGGATCAAAAACATCAATGGAATAAAGTTTTTAAGAGAGAATTTTAGGAATGATTGTTCGATGATTGTTCTAAATTTTCAAGTATCTTAAATACGATTCATTCAAAAAACAAAAAAAAAAGCAAATAAAGAAAGACATTATGCACCTCGAAAGATGATAGTCTGAGGCAAAAAGCTGAATAGGCTTCAGTTAGAACGCCTAGCGAAAAAAAAAAGATAGAATTCAAGACATGAAATTATTCCCAAAAAAAAAAGACATGCACCCTTAGAGATGCAGAGGTTGAGGCGAATGAGGCTTTAGTAAAAAAGGAGCCTATAGAATTCAGAAAGAAGAAAGTGAAGCAAATGTTTCCCAAAAAAAGAAAAAACAAAGAGAAAAAGACATTGCCATCCTCAGAAGATGAGCATTTTGGTATTGAAAGTGGAATAAAGGCTTTAGTTAGATTCCCAAGTAAAAAGGAAGATAGAATTGGAGAAAGAAGGAATGCTAAAGTTGAAGTCAAATGCTTTCAAAAAAAAAAAAACAAAGAAAGAAAGATACATGGTTTTTCATCCAGAGAATGCTCCATAAGATACTTAGCCTAATTACTCGAAATAATATATTTTAAGCTTATTTATCCATTCTTTCAGAACCCTGAACCTTGGCCTGCATTACATACTTTAAAAAGTCCATTCTAATCAAATATGGATACTTGAATTGAAAAGCTATGTCATTGAAAATTTGTATATACTCATTATTTGGCAAGATTTTACTAAGTTCTTCATTGTTAAAAATTATAACTCTAAGGTGAAAACCCAAAAAGGGCAATTTAGAGCTAGAGCCACTCTTAAAACTCTAAAAGAATTTTAGAATTCCAAGGTCTATATAGAACAAAAGTCACGATGCATAACCTTTTGAAAGATCAGTACCCATTAAAAACTTTACATTTCACCAAGATGTGAAAATATAAAATCGACCTTTTTCTCTTCCCAAATCATTTTTGAAAAATAATGACTGGTTTTGACACACATTGTAGTATCATTTTTCAATAAAAAAAGTGTTTTAAGAAAGTTATCTCATTTGTGAGCCTAAGAGAAATCCTTGCAACCCTCATCGAGCCTTCTTTGAAATATGCCTACCAATGAAAAATTGAATTGACAATCATCCCATTCACAAGTATTCCAAGTAGTAATCATCGAGCCTTCCTTGAAATATGCTCATCAGTAAAAATTTGAATTGACAATTACCCTATCTATAAGCTTTCCAAATAATGGTCATCAATTAGTAAGAGATTTGAAAGTTATGTGTTTTTAATTTTTCTCATTGATTATGGAAACACTTTATGCAGGACAATTTTTTGATTACTTTAAAAAAGTTTAGAGATTAGTTGAGCATTTTGTACAAGATATTTAGATCATTTTTGGTAAAAAGTAAACATTGGAAATTTGAACAGAGATCTTTCAAAAAAAAAAAAAAAAAATCACATTTGCATCAATTACATCATAAGAAAGCAATTTGATTTACATGTTGCAAAAATAAAAAGAGTCTTCACATTCACATCACTTGTGCTTACATATGCATCATAAAAAAAACATTTGATCTGCATGTTGTAAAAAAAAAGTCTTCACATTCGCATCACTTGTGTTCACATTTGCATTAGATCTTCATACTATAAAAAAGAGACTTTACATTTGCATCATTGCATCTGTATCATAAGAAATGTTTATGGGGGCATCTATATGAAATGAGGGGATATTCGCATTTACATCACTTGTATTTGCACTTGCATGTGTATCATGAAAAAGATATTCACATTCACATCTACATCATGAAAAAGACATTCGTAATTACATCACTTGCAAAAGACATTGGCATTTACATCATTTGCATCATAACCAAGACATTGTCACTAGAATCATAAGAAAGGCATTTACATTTGCATCATTGCATCTGTATCATAAGAAGTGTTTGTAAGGAAATCTACATGAAAGGAACATTGGCACTTGTATTAATGCAACCTTTAGGGTTTGAAAGAACCAAGCTAATCTTGGACTTAAAATTGATATGATTAAGAAACACATGGTATAAACTATTGATTACATTTCTACCATTCAAAGCTTATTTAATAATCACATGTATTGCATACATTTCTTTTAATAAATGATGTTATAAGTTTTCATAAGAGGATATTAAATGATATTAGAGTGTTGTTCTGCAGGTTTCCCTTGCATCGAGAAGAAACTTTATTCTTATCTTTTTGACCATTGGTTTTGTCCCAGTCATCTTTATTTTTTACCCTTAGTATTGTTTCGATTATCTTATCTTTTTGATCGTTAGTGCTGTCTTAGTCATCTTATCTTTCTGACCATTAGTGTTGTCCTGGTCATTTTTATTTTTTTGTCCTACGGTGTTGGCCTAGTCATCTTTATTTTTCTACTTATAATGTTGTCCTAGTCATATTTAGTTTTTTTATTTGCAGTGTTGTCTTAGTTATATTTGTTTTTTTTTTACCTGTGGTGATATCTTACTTATCTTTATTTTTTGACTTGCGGTGTTTTCCTAATCATCTTTATTTTTCTAACTTGCGATATTATCTCGGTCAAATTTATTTTTTGACTTGCAGTGTTATCCTAATCATCTTTTTTTTTTATCATTGGTGTTGTCTTAATCATCTTTATCTTTTAAACTATTGGTATTGTCCTAGTCATTTTTGTTTTTCAACCATTGGTGTTATCCTGATCATTTTTATTTTGTGACCCATGTTGTTGCCTCAATTATCTTTATTTTTTGACCTGTGGTATTATTCCAATCATATTTGTTTCTTTGACTGTTGGTGTTGTCTCGATCATTTTTATTTTTCTAATCTGTGTGTTGTCCTAATCATTTTTATTTTTTCAACCTGTGATGTTGTCCTGATCATCTTTACTTTTTTTACCTATGATGCCATCTTTATTTTTTGACCTATGATGTTGTCCTAGTCATATTTGTTTTTTCGACTGTTGATGTTATTTCAACATCTTTATTTTTTTTACCTGTGATGTTGTCCTAATCATCTTTATTTTTTGACTTGTGGTATTGTCCCAATCATACCCACAATAGGAAAATTATGAAAGATTAAATTGGGACAATCTAAGTTGGACTTAATTTGATTTTGGCAAAACCAAAAGATAGAGGAAACAAAACAAGAGAGAGAAAGAGAGAGAGACTTTCCTTGTTTAAAGCTTTCAGCCAAGCATGTGATATGTTTTCTGGAAATATACATGTCTTGCATTAATGTAATGTGGCCGAATGTCCTTTTATAAAAAGAACACTAAACTATCACCCTTTTTTGTAAAAAATATATATATGAAGCATATTAGATGCAAAATAAGTAAAAAAATAACTCTAAGCAAAAACTTGAGAGAAAACAAGAGACTATTGTAAACACTCACTAGCTAGAGTGTGGTTTGTATTCTTCCCTACCTCAGAAAAGGTTTTTTCATAAGAGCTCGTATGGGTTACTATTAGAGGTTGCATGTTTGAGTAGCTTAGTGGCTTTAGAAATAAATTGAAAGATCACTAGCTTGAAGCAAAATCAATTCGGCAAAAGAGGTACATACCCATAGCCAAAACCCATATATGTTTATATGTGTTCTATGATTGTATGATCTTGTTAATTAATCTTGGCTTTAGGGAATTAAAATTTTAAAAATTCTACTATTTTAACTCCATATATTGATGCATAATTCCCTTCAAGTGGTATCAAAGCCTTGTCAATGTAGATTATACAACATGGAACCTCATTTGGTTGTTCTTGATATCAAAATTGTTTTGATTACAATCTATCTATTGTGATGAGAAGGCTAGAAAAATAAGTTTTTAAAATTTTTTTTATTTGATTCCTTTATAATATCAAAATATAATGTCTTAGGATGATTGGGATTAAATTTCATGATTTATGGACGTGGTTTACTCACCAAGATTGAATTTACTTCATGATTAATAAATTGTTCTGTGTTTTGGCAACTTACTTTATGCATGAAGAAAAATTTTGTTCTCTCTCTAGCAATCTTTGATTGTTCTGAACTTTTAACCCAGATTATATACTGATAGAGGATCTTGGAATAAAATTTGAGAAATTTTGGACAAGATTTACCTTGCCAAATTGGAGTTAGTTTGATATCTGTTCACCACTTCATGCAAAACTAGTGATGTGGAGAAGAAAACTTAATTCTCTATCTAGGGTTATCGATTTTGCTAGGAAATTGTACCAAAAGGACAATAGATATCTTATGGGTCTTCGTGTTAAATTTATACCAATTTTGAGTTGATTTGGTTGTCAAACATTGAAGACAAAATATGCCCAAAAAACTATTTCTAGAAGCTGCATGTGTCTAAATTATTTAGATGCATAAAAACCCTAATTTGATTATGGGACTATGTTTTCTTGACATAGCTAGCCTTCTTAAATATGAAGAGCTTTTTAAAACTTATTCACTAAAGTTTTAATGAAAAGTAACTTGGTATCAAGTTTGGGAATCTAGGGAAACTTGTTCATTAAGATTTCAAGATTTACTTTCTTGATCATAAAAAAAAAAAAAAGTAAACTCTTTTACTTAAAACCTATGTAATTGTTACTTGTGGTTTGAGATTCATACCTAGAGGCAAATAAGATCTTGTCATTGAGTTGTGAACTCTAGATTGGATGCTCAAAGGGGGCGTCATTGGTTGCCTAACTCAAAGACCATAAGTTCCTCAAGGAAGAAGTCCTAGCCAAAGTAAACTTTCCTATTTGGAATAAGATTCAATGAAACCTTAGATTGTTTCTACTCAATGTATGATTTGGATTCCTAAAAGGTTTAGGACATAAGAAATTAGATTTCATTAAATCAAATTAGAATTCTTAAATGGCTTAGGATTCCTAATTGACCTAAAACTAGTATCCTAATTGGACTAGGACTTCACAAGATTTGTAGTTGGATTTGGATTTTAATAACTTGGGTAATCCTAATTGGATTAGGACTGTATGACCAGAATAAATTAAGTATCATAGTTGAATTAATAGTCCTAAATAGTTTAGGATATTAACTACAGAAGGAACTACAAATGTTATTTTGGTTAGAATTAAACTTACAAACCCTATATGACTAGGATTCCCAATATAAGTAGTTTGATTTGGATTTTTAATTAATTGATAATCCTAAATGGTTTAGAATCTGAATTATAAATTTAAATTAAGTAACCAAATTGAATTATATATCCTATATGGTTTAGGACAAATAATTACAAACTACTTATCCTAAAACTCATCTTAGACACATTTGGTGTTGTTGTCCTAATTTGCTAGGTTCTAAAATTAATGAGTTATTTGAACCAACTAAAGCCTTGCATCATAATAGTGAGTTACTATTTGGATATATCATATTAATATTAATTCAAAGGATAGATTTGTAAGATCATGAACTTGAATCAAACATGTTACTTATCACATTTTGAATATGATTGTGTGATTGGATGATTATGGACCTAAAACCCTTTTACATATATGAGTGGATGGTTAAATTATGCTTTATGGTATTTCTTTCAAAATAAAGCTTGTACGCCTGCCTCATTTCTTGAAATTTGGAGTGAATTTCTTTGTCTCATCGTACTCCCCTGAATGTAACTCAGGTTTCTCTAACCGACTTAGTAGTTACATATGTTAGAATTTAAGATAGAAATTAAGTTGCCAAGTCCAAGAACGGAAGATTATGGCACCATGGAAGCATGATTCCAAAAAGATAGCTTTGGAAGTCTTATCATTGCAATCCCTAGTGTTTAACCATCTAGCTCCTTATTGGCTCAAATGAAGCTAGCTTAGTGAAAGTCCATAATCATCCAAAGAAATATGCATGCTAGATTTATATATATGTTTTCTATATGAGATAAATACCATGTATGCTATGTTGGTTTGTTATTATACATGCTAGAATTTATGTGTGATAAATGCCATGTATAATTGTGAGATGCACGCTAAGATTACACGTATTGGATATATGATGAATTCTTATGCATGCTATATGAGACCCATGAGAAATAAAAAATCTCTCATAAAAATATTAAGTTTTGATGCCTTCCATTAACATAAACAACAAAACTTTCTACTGCTGGGGCTTATTGAGAAAATACTCAAGGTACTCATTATTCGAAATAAGGCTGTGTTGTGGTTAATGGATCTTACTTAACTAACATTATATTATTCTTATGCAAAAAACTTGTCCGTATAATGTTAGAGGTAATGATTGGATGAATCACATAAAATGTGATTAGACAAGGAGTTATCACCCAATTAATCTAGGAGTCACATGGGATGTGATTGATAAGCAAGTTATCTACCTAATTTACTTATCATGACTTGTTAAGACAATACTCAAGGTTATGATAAACTAAATGGGATCCTAGCCCACTAGAAAAATATGTTTTTTTTTAAATTGATAATAAGGGCTATTGATTTGATAAAAAATAGTGAAAGCAACCAAGCAAAAGATAAAATGCCATATCTAAATTGGTTCAATGCAATATGACTTTCAATTGTTTATATTTTATATGTATGGTTTTTAGAATATACATTTATAACTTGTCACTTTAAGGCATATATGATGCCTAGTTGGTGATTTCTGCAAGCGCCTAGATCATTCATTTAATAATAGTGCCAAAGTCAAGATATCGTTCCCATGAGGATTAGTTAAGAAATCCATGCTAAGTACCTATTATTGGCACACTCTATCTAAAGTTAATTCCTACGAAGATAAGAAACATCATTAATCTAGTCTTAACAAGAAAGTACAAGCAATGAAGTAAGTTGCAATAACCAAAAACATACTAAGCAAATGTAAATAGAGCATAACATGTAATTTGAATCTAAACAGTAGCTAAAGTTTATTAATTGAAATAAAAAATCAATGGAAAGTGATTCTAAAATAAGGAACATGAATTAGAAAGCTAGAATTAAAACAAAATGGCAAGCAAAAAGCTTCAATGCTACCTAAACTGAAACCAACTAACTATTGGACTTCAAATGAAAATACATTTCAATTTTAATCAATATTTTCCTAAAATAGAATCTTAGATGCAAGAGCATCAATGAAAAAAGAATTAAAAAGCAATGGAAATGAAATTATTCACGAGAAAATGCAATGGAAGATTGAAATCTTGAAAACAGAAAGTAATTTCAAATTTAGAAATTTAATAATTTCAAAATTAAAACCTAGATCTACAATCCTAGAGTGTGAATGAACTAAAACTAAGTTAAGGCAAATTAGATCTACAAGTTAACTATGAGATCCAACAAAGAAATCAATCAAAACAATGCATTTACAAGCTCATTTAACTTCCACAAAAATGAAGTGCAAAAAAGGTAAAAACAGAGCGATTAAGAGAATATTAGCCAAACAGCCCTAGAAAACATTAAATTCAAAGCAAAGAATTGAATTAACAAGTAAACAAGTAAAATAACAAGTGTATAAGATATCAAGAATCAGCCAGCCCCCTAGCATGGAGAAAAACCACCATAAGTGCTGTCACCACCTGCTGCCTCCTCTACTACCAGATTTCCAGCTGAGAGTTCAATGATTTTTAGGAAACAAATGCAGAAATAATTTGACAAAAAAATTTTCCAGATTTGTAGTACTATGAATTTAGAGTTTGTAGAAAAAACTTTGGATAAAAACTCGTGAGAATTCAATGAGATCTAATGTGAAAACCACATGTAGTGCAGTGTTAAAAATAGCCAAATATCTTTGACAATGTAAAGGAAAAGCTTGTAAATGTGCCAAAAAACTTAAAGAAAATTAAATTGCATTGCTTGAATCTTAAAGTTCTTGAAAAGTAAATGTATAAAATGTAAAGTTTTTTAAAAAATTAGAGGAATTTTCTCCCAAATAGCCCTCTAAAAAAACAAGGAGGAAACTGCTTCAGAGAAAATTGAACAAGAAAAGTAAAAGCAAGAAATGTAAATCCTAAAATCTACTCTTTATCTAACTCCAATCTCCTTCCTTGGCTGGCCACTAGTCTTACTTATAGGTCAGGGCTGATGTGCTCCAACCAATCAAATTACAAAAAAAATGCTAGCTAGGATACCACATGTATAAGATATTTTAATGTCATCCAATCTTGCTTCATAAGCTTCCTAGTTTGCTTCTCTTCAGTTCACTTCTCTTGAAGCTCTCTTCCTTTGGTCCATTGAGCTTCAAAAATTTAGAATTATAACCAATGAAAAGTGTCCAAATGCCATATCAGCTACTGCCCATTGGCCTTCCATTTAAATCTAAGAAAAGGCACCAATTTCAACTTTTGTACATCAAGATGCATCAACCAGTTCTAGTGCTTCCTTGTGGACATTTTTTTGTGCTACTTTCTCCTTCAACTATTCTTCAATTTCAAACAAATTGGAAGCCTTTTAATTTGCCATTCATCCTTATAAAAATCCAAAAACTTCTAGCTCTAATTGTAACTCCAAAACTGCTCCTATTCAATCGCTTCCTAATTAGCACTTGCAACTTTACTACAAATGTGGCAAACACTTTAATGAGCTAAAAAGGATAATTAAACAAGAAAATTATAAGGAATAAAAATTGAATTAAAGTTCATTTAAGCTTAAATAAGCAAAGGAAGTAGTGAAGGAAAGTCAGGAAAAATCTCCCAAAAGTGGCAATTACACAAGCTTGACACTAGGTTTGGCTAAATAGAGCTTTTTGCACGAAAATGGATCCAAAATTAGTCAAAAAATTGCGTTTTCCCTTCTTTTCATATTTTTATCTATACCTTGGATATTTAAGCAATAAGGAGTATTTTTGCCATATTTTCTCAAGGATCAAGCAAAAATTCACTAAAAAATGTCCTTAAAAGATATGATAAAATACTAAAATTTTAGTGTAATCAATGCCAACTTGGCCAAAACTTTTTGGATTGGTACTAAGACTTAAGAATAGTTCTCAAGTAGAAAAAGAACTTGTTTGTTCGATTCTACCTATCCCTATTGAGGATATTAAATGACTAGAAATCTATCAAAATCATAGAGATGATATTGATAAAGCCACATATATGATATTGGCTATCATGAGTCCTAAGTTTCTAAAATAACACCAAAAGGGTTTTTTTTTTTTGTTTTCTTTTTCATCTTCTAAGATTAAGAATAGTTTTTGAAGAAGAAGAAAGTAAAGAAAGCAAAGTATCATAAGTTGCTAAGTGGAAAGATAGAATAAAGAAAGACAAAGACAAGGGCACTTGTTGTATGATGACAAGATAGGCTATTGGAAGATAAAATTGAAAGTTTTACTTGGAAAAGCTTAAATGAGAAGAAACTTAGTGAAGTTTCTATGTCAAGTATAATTTATGATTGAGAATACTTTTCATTCATTAGTATTAGATACTAAATGAAGTTCCCATTTTTATTACAAATCTGAGGAACTAAAGAAAATTATAAAATCAATTTCTTAATATAAATGCCAAGAAAAAACTAAGCTTGATAAACCAAATCAATCTTATATGTGGCATTATAGATTTTAATTTTATAAATAAAAAAAAAGAATTACAAAGTTACATAAATAAGGATATCTTGATCCTTATTATTATGAATCTTATAAAACTTGTGAATCATGTTTGGTTTGAAAATGATCAACTCACCTTTTACTTGAAAAGGCGATAGAGCTAGTATGTTTCTTAGACTTATACATTTGGATTTATTTGGTCTAGTGAATCTAAATGCCAAGAGGAAAATGTTCCTACTTCACTAATAGTCACTAAGGACTATTCAAGGTATGGTTAGGTGAATTGAGTGAAGCATAAGTCTAAATATTTGAAAGGTTCAAAGAATTTAGAAGTGAGAATGAAAATTGAATTGGCAAAGAATCTTAACACCAAGATCTGATCAAGGTGGAAAACTTAAGCCAATGACTTTGGATTATTTAAAAGAGAATTGGATTCTCTCACAATGGACTCCATTGAAAACTTTATGATCAAAGATAACAATTCCAAGTGGTGAAACTAAACCTTGTTGGATTTGGTTCATTCCTTGACATATAATCTTCCTACTTCCTTTAGGGATATACCCTAGAGACTACCATTTTGATACTACATAGAGGTTTCGTCTAAATCCATTAACATGATAACATATAAGATATGGAATGGTAAGATGCCAAACATATCATAATTAAAAGATTAGGACAATGCATGATTTATGTGAACTATGCATCATCTAACAAGCTTAGAGCTTGGTTGGATAAATGTAAGTTTGTGGATATCCAAAAGTTAGATATTAATTCTACAATCCTAATGAACAAGGTGTTTGCTTCATTGTGTACCATTTTCTAAAAGGAATTATTCATTCTAGAAAAGAGCAATGGGAGTAAAGTTGAACTTGAAAAGTTTAAGAACACAAACTAAGCATTTTGATGAAAATGGGCTAGAGACTAAGGCATTAAATGTGTAGTCAAAAGCTCAAAGGCATTGAGTGCATAGTCGAAAGCTCAAAGTACACATAAACTCCAAAAGACAAGTAAGATACATTAATCACCAAAGAAATATAGAGTTCTTGTGGAAAAAGATGTATTTCTCATAAATGATGAGACTACAAAAGGAGATGGAACACTCAGTTTTATGAGGTAATCAAAAGAGTTTGATAAAGCTTTTTATAGATCACTTATAGCTAGTTGGAAACCAGGTACCTATGTTGCAGTCTATAGTAGATTTAGCTATTGATTGCTATTTTTTATAATGCCTGTAAGTGTATAAATCGTAGTAAAGTAATAAAGTGAGTGAGTAAATTATTGTTCCCTTAAGGATTATAGAATTGAAATGGTTGGGTGGAAATCAAGTATTAAAGGTGATAAACTACTATCTTATATCTAAACTAATGGAAATATTGGTTTGATTGTAATAAAAAATAAATTAAGAAAATAAAAAGAACACTTATGTAAGCTTAGCTCTCAATATCCAACTGTTATTTGGAATCTTTGATGTGGCCAAATACTAGATCTAAAGAAACAATGATTGAAAGCTTTAAAATAAGAAAGATTGGTGAAGGATAAAAATTGTAAAGCATAAAAGAAAGATTGGAAACAAAGTTGCATTAAAACCAAAATCTTTAAAATGAATAAAAGAGTGATTGTCAAATCTTAAGGAACAAAAAAATTGTAAACCAAATGCTATAGAATATAAAAGGAATTGAAACCAAAATTTGTAAACAATATTGGAAAACTGAAAGGATTGTAAGGAAAGCTTTAAAGAAAAAAAATACTTATATTAAAGAAAAGAATTAAGAAATTTTATGAGAGTTTTTCTTAACGCTTTCTTCTATGATTTCTCAACATCAATCGAACTTCATGAAAACTTATTTCAAGTCTTAATTCTCATATTTCTCATTTGGAATTATCTTTCATAGTTCATTAATGCATTTTTGCCTTTGTTGTGTTTTTGTAAATGCTATCAATTCATATGCTTTCTTGTTAATTTTCATTTGTTTGCATTTAATTTCTTGCACTTGCCTACTGTTTGGATGAATTCTCTTACACATTTACACTGAATTTCCAGTTTTTGCATTAGATTTGAATCTTAGTTCATTGAGCTTAAATTTCAAAAGCTTGCTATGATTTCTTTATTAATTCATGTTGTAATCTTGTTGATTTAGTTTGCATTAGTTTAGTTTCCAGTTTGTTCCTCCTAGAAAATTCTAGATCTAATTTTTTTCTTTCATGACTCAGTAGATTCTACTTCCAATTAGTTTTGATTTTGACATTTCTTTGTTAGTTCTTGCACTTTTTTTTCAATTTTTGTTTTCCAATTCAGTTTCTCTTCTTGTTCCTTTAATGTTCTTATATTTTCTAGCTCATGTTCAATTGATTTTGCACAATTTAAATCCAAACATTTCTAGCTTGAAGTTTTGGTTTACAAATTTAGTTGCATTTTAGGTTTTCATGTTCTCTACTTAAGTCATGCAATTTTATTCCATTAAATGTACTGCAATGTTGTTATTCTTTTCTTAGTTCATTCACTATTTTTGCACTTACTATTCAATTTCATACAAAATGTAGCATATTAGATCCAAAATATTGAATTTCAGTTTTTCAAGCTTTGCATACAATTTTTTGTTTTGCTCGTTCAAATGAGTTTGCATTTTCATTCTTCAATCGTTATTTCAATTTTATTTTCATCTTTAGTTAAGCTATTGTTATTGTCAATTTTCAGTTTGTTTTGACTAATTCTTGAGTACTATTAGAAATTTCTTCATTTAGAAGTTATAGCTAGTTAGAGTTAGTAAAGGTTAGTTATTATAGTTATGTCCACTTAGTTACTATTTTTGTTAAACTTTTTACTTGCCATTTTCAATTCTTATATTAGATTTCCATTTTAATTTATGTTTAGTTCATGGCATTTTATTTTAGCTATTATTTTTGTAATTTTTGTTTACTTTACTTAGCTTAGTTTTATGCTAACCTTTGTTTGATTGAACAAACTTTAGATAGGATTTGGGGATAATAGGTATTTAGTCTAGAAATCTTTTTAACTAAGCCTTATGGGATCGACATCTAAATTTTTATAGTCCCTATTATTACTTGAATAGCCTATTGTGCATTTGCACAATATTCAAATTAGTGATCAAAGCTATCTAAAACTCCCTACCAAATCTCAATAATTCCTCATCATCCATAACTGATTCTTTCCTAATAAAATCTTCGTCAAGCTGCTTTACAAAACTTGGCAAATTTACCACCACTAGGTTATCTATAAAATCATCATCAGAATCAAAATATATATACCATTTTCACCATAGAATACAAAACATTGCATGTTTCCATGCCTTGTTTCTTAAGGTTAGACTCAATATTACTAGGCAAGGTTTCTAAGGGTCGATTGCTTATGGCTTGAGCTAGTTGACTTATTTGGTTTTCAAGGTGTTTAATTGATACGGCTTCCATTGCATCAATTAGGTTAACATTTCTTCAATTTTTTTTTTTTTGTTCTTGGGTTAGGTTGCATGCTAGTGGGTGGAAGTTTGTATTTTGGGTGGGGGGTTGTTGGATGGGCTGATTCCAAGAAAAGTTTAGCTAGTTTCTCTTGGCTAGGCTGTAAATTTTGTTATATAGGTTCTAGGCAAGCTTGGATTATCGATAGTGTGGACCATTTCTATTCTAAATGGGCATTTTTTAGTAGCATGAGGTCTATCATAAATTTCATAAGAAATAGATGAGCTTTATATAGCATGGACAAGGGTAGTTTGGCATAGGATTTGCCAGGCATCTATTTTCTTTGAAAGGCTAGTTAGTTGTAAAGTAATAGAAGTAAGAGTATCAAGTTCATACACACTAGCAGACCTTTTATATACCTTTTTTTCCATTTTCTATTGGTATTTATTGGCCACCATCTCTTCAATTAGTTCATGTGCTTTATTGGCCATTTTACTCATTGGCTCCTCTAGGAACCAAATCAAGTGTAGTTCACATTGATGGTGTTAGTCCATTATAAAATATTTGAGTTTGCAACCATTGTGGGAGACCATGGTGTGGACACATTCTCAATAGCTCTTTGAATCTTTCTTACATATCATATAAGTTTTCACCATCAAATTGCATGGATGTTGTTGTTTCACTACTCATCTTGGTCATCTTGGCAAGTGGAAAGAATTTAGCTAGAAACTTTTGCACCAAATCATCCTATGTTGTTATTGGTCTAGAAACTTTTACATTAAATCATCCTATGTTGTTATTGATCTAAATGGTAAAGAAGATAGCCAACTTTTTACCTTGTCCCTAAGTGAAAAGAGAGAAAATCTTAGTTGGATTGCATCATTTGAAATGCCATTATATTTAAATTTATCACATAATTCAAAAAAATTGGAAAGAAGAATATTTGGATCATCGCTTGGTAACCCTCCAAATTGTATAGAAGTTTGGACCATTTGAATAATCAAAGGCTTAATCTCAAAATTGTTTGCTTGAATAACCAACCTTCGTATGGATGCTTGAAATCCATTAGCATTAGAAGTAGCATATCCCTTAACATTTTATGACCTTTATTGTTTGTATTCGCCATTTGGACTGGTGTTGGTGGTGTTGTTTACTCTCTTCTCAAATGCCTAAATGTTTTTTCAATTTATTTTATTGATTGGAGGAGGTTAACACTTCTAAATCTATGCATGCAAACAAAGAAAAGATCAAATAGTTTAAAAAGATCTAATAGTTTAAACAAATAAAAATAAATGCTTAGATTACAAGGGAGTAAAAAATCTTTATTGATATTGATTCAAACACAGTTATAATCTTAGTAACGGTGCCAAAAATTTGATTGTTACCTTTTATAATGCCTGCAAGTGCACAAATCATAATCAAGTAATAGAGTGAGTGATTAGAGTATCATTCCCTTGAGGATTATAAAATTGAAATGGTTGGGTGGAAATCAAGTACAAAAGCTGATAAGCTACTATTTTATATCTAAACTAATGCAAAGATTGGTTTGATGTAATGAAAAATAAATCAAGAAAATAAAAAGAACACTCATGTAGGCCTAGATCACAATATCCATTAGTCACTTGGAATCTTTGATGTGGTTGAATGCTAGATCTAAAAATAATGACTGAAAGCATTGAAATAAGAAAGACTGGTAAAGTTTGAATGTTGTAAAGCATAAAAAAAAGATTGGAAACAAAGTTTCGTTAAAACCAAAAGCTTTAGAATAAATAAAAGAGTAATTTTCAAATCTTAAAGAACAAAAGAATTGTAAACTGAATGCTAAAGAATAGAAAAGTAATTGAAACCAAAAATTTGTAAATAATATGGAAAACTAAAAGATTGTAAAAAATCTTTAAAGAAAAACTACTTGTATTGAAGAAAAGAATTAAGAAAACAAGTAGTTATGGCTAATTTGTCTATAAAAGAGGCTCAGAAAATCTAAGAACTAAAGAAAAGAAAAGAATGAGATGTGAGAGATGTGTTGAATACAAGAGAAAGCCTTCCTATTTATACTAGAAGGTTCAGCTATAAGAGAAGATTAAGATTTCAATTTGATTGCTGTCTAAACTCTGATGGATAAAAGTTATCTTGATCTTAAAGAGGTTGGCCAAATGTGATAATTTGCAATCTTTGAAAGCCTTGGCTGAATAGATCACCTTGAAGTGCAATATTAGATGTCCATCATAATTTGCATGCTTGATCCTGAATTCTTGAAAATAGTTTCAGCTAATCTTGGATTATTAGGACCATATTGTTGCTTTTAATTCAAACTTTTAAATACAAAGATCAAAAATACCATCTAATATAGCCCTCTCAATGAAGGCCAAAAAGTCATTGGTTAAGCACAATTCTTCTTAGTCAAATGCATTAAAGAGAGCCTTTCCTTAAATATAAGTTTTCAAATATTGAATGCATGTAGAGTCCTTTTGCAATTGAGAAAACCAAATGCTTGTAAGTGTTTAAATGCCATTATGATTCCTTAAACCAAGTGAATTTAGGAAACCTACTTAAAATAAAATTTAGCTAAAATACTTATTTACATGGCTAAATATTACAAGGCTCCATTTGCATGAACTTTTCATGATTATGCATGAAAATCATGTCCCAAGCATAAAAACCTAAAAATCAAGAAAACATACATTAAAGGTATCGAATTCATTCAAATTTCAAACTTCTTAAACCAATTTAAACTTGTAAATCTCTATATAGTTTAGTGCTCAGCTATCCAAAGAAAATTTTCATATTGGATATAAGAGAGGCAATGCATATAATGGGATAAAGATCTATGAGGATAGATCTAAAGAGTTGCATTACTCTCTTAATCCATAAACATAGACAAGGTCCTAAAAGAGTTTAGCACAATGGAATCTAATTGTAGATCCTTGCCTATGTTACATAGTATATAAATATATAAGATGCTAAAAGAGTTTAGCAAAAAGACACTTATCTATGCTGCATTACATGAATCTCTCTAAAGGCATATGTTACAAGACAAAAGAAAAAAGAGAGATAACATGGACAAAAACAATATCAATTATATTTATCATATTTAGATGCTAGGTGCTATACTAAATGTTTTAGTATAATGAAAGGCTGAAAACCATATAGATGGTTGCTTCACATTTAATTATCATTTGACAAGGATAATAGCAAGTTACAAAATGATTATGTTTTACTCTATATGATGGTAAAATTAGTTTAAAAGAGTTTCAAACATTATATGACCATTAATTCTATAAAGCTATGTTGAAAACAATTCTTTCTTTAAAGTAGAAAACTTTTGGATCAAGAAATGATTGCACTAAAATTTTAGCTTTTTCTTACTTATTTTAAGTGTAATTTTTCTAGTATTTTGGCTTGTTCTTTAAGAATCTTGGCAAAAATACTCCTAAATGCATATTCTCTTATGTGTAGGTAAAAATAGAGAAAATGAGGAATTTTGGATCATTTGAACTCATTTTGGAGGATTCATGGTGGTAAAAGCCAATAAAGGCCGCAACTAGTGTAATTGTGTTTCATTACCTGTTAAAGGAGTTCTTCTTACCCTTTTCTTCAATGACTTGTTAAGGTTAAATGAACTTCATGGAACATTATTTTAAGTCCCAGTTCTCATAATTTTTAGTTGAAATTATCTTCCTTAGTTCAATTATGCATTAGCACCTTTCTAGTACATGCTTAGAAGGTAATGTATACATTATGGAAATGGAAGTTGATTTTTGATTGATTAATTTCCATAATTTTTCCAAGAATTTTCATGCCAAACTAGTTCATTTTATGGTTGGAATTTTTGGTAGAAAATTGAAGAGAAATCTTGAGCATCTAATGCCAAAAGGAAGGAAGAATATCCAAGCTTTACCATTGGGAGCATCATCTATGCAATCACATGCGTATTGGTGCCACTATTAAGAATTCAAAGAAGACCATTAGGGGTTGCTGAGTTGGCTAAATGAAGGTCACCCATTGACCATAATTTTGACTTCTTGGAGTGCAAAGGTTAATGATAAGAGGGCTTGAAAATAAGGAGAAGCATAAGGAGCCAAACAAGTAAGCACAAGCTAAGAAAAAGGGAGGAAGAAGGCTTTAGAAGATTTCCCTTAACTAGATTTTCTTGCAAGATACTTTCAGGCTTGAGGCATGCCCATTTGCCTATAAATAAGGTGAGAGGACCAACCATTTGAAGAACTTTAGGCTAGGATTTTCATTTTTTCTTCTTTTAATTTTTTGATTTAGTTTTCTACATTTTTACTTTCTTGCTATCCAAATAGCTTTTTATTGCACTTTCTTTGATTGATTTTCTTAGCTAATTTACTTTTCTTAAATCAATTCTCAATTTACTTTTTGAATTTTGCAATGAAATTTTCAGATTTACATGTTTCTTTTTCAATTTCTAGTGTTTCACATTGTTATCAAATCTATTTTGCAATTTGTAGTTCTAACCTCTCATCAATGCTTTAATCAAAACTTGTTCAAATCAAGCTTGTTTTGAGCCAATTTCTTTTTCTAGATTCATGTGTTTTACTTGTTAATTTTCATTTTGTTGCATTTAATTTCATGTTGTTGCCTATTGTTTGGCTAATATTTCTTGAACTTGCTTTGTTTTTTATATTTCTACACTAGTTTTTAATCTTAGTTCATTATGCTTGAATTTCAACATTTTGGTGCAACTTCTTTGTTGAATCATGTTGTAAACATGTTGATTTAGCTTTCCTTAGCTTAGTTTCAGTTCATTGTCTTTGAAGTTTCTAGATCTAAATTTTTCTCTTCTTGATTAAGTGAAATTCTGTTGCGATTCAGTTTTTGTTCTAGTATTCTTTAGTTAGTTCTTGCATTTTCTTTCAAAATTTGTTCTTCAAGTTATTTCCTATTTTGGTTCTTTAATGATCTTTTAATTTCTAGATTATGTTCTATTGATTTTGCACCATTTAGATTCAAATCAGTGTCATAACGTATCAGTCCAAAGACTTGATCGCTAGATGTAAAAATTTAAAATCGTGAAAACACAAGGAGTCACCACCAATCTTTTTTCGGTGTGATTGGCTACTCAAAAATTTTATCTTTCTAATAAAACAATAAATTTATTAAAAAAAACAATTTTGTTTTATAAAAGCAAAATTGAGTACGGGAGTTGGTTACATGTGAAGAAAGATTAGCAACCCTACAATGCTCATAAAATCAGTGTCAATTAATTATGCGTTATTTGTAATTTTGGACAAAAATAATTTTTTAGATAAAATTTAATTATAATTCCCTTCATTTTTAAGAAAGAAATTTAATTAAAACAACTTTATTTAGGACTATTATGAAAATTTTAGATTAAAGAAATACTATCAAATTCTCTGACATAAAGGTAGAATTAAAAGATAGTCTTTTCATCTAAAATTCATCACAACATTCCTTTTAAAAATAATAAAATAACATTCTTCATAAATGATAATTATTGGCAACTCTCCAACATCTACATAGAGTACCAACACTTATATTTCATGGAATGTTATTTTAATTTTATTTACTTAAAGCTAATTTTTAAGAATTTTTTATGTTGTAAAATGAAAAATAATATAATTAACATTTAACATCCATAATTAGAACAAACATATATGCATTATAAATGTGCATATTAGTATAAAAAAATGAGATGTAAGCAAATAATGATCCAATTTGAATTTAGTAATTGGGTTCTTAAATATAAAGAGACTACTTAGACTCTCTAACATCAAGACAAAGTTTGAGTACGATTTTTTATATTTAAAATGCCATCCTATTTTTTTTTATTTTTTATTTTTATATTTGTTATTTTAACAAAACAAATTTATTTTAAATTGTAAAAATGTATGAAAATCTTAATGAAATAAAATTTTCTAAATACCCCATCATCTAGGTAGTATTCAAGAACAGATTATTTCATAAAAGATTTTAAAACAAGTTTAATTTAAAACATCATCCCTAAAAATTTAAAATAGGTTTGAAGTTTTAGGTAGGTTTGGAGTTGCAAAGTTTAATTTATGATTTTGACTAATGCTTAGTTAGGGTTTTGGGGTTTCTTTTAGGGTTTTGATTTTAGGGTTTCAATTTAGAGATTTTAATTTAGGGTTTCGATTTTAAGATTCTGATTTCAGGGTTTTGATTTAAGGTTTTGGTTTAGGGTTTCAATTTAGGGGCTGTTTATAATTTTTTAAAAAAATAAATTTTTATGTTTTTTTACTTATTTTCCTTTTCATTAAAAAATTTATTATTATTATTTATTAATCTTTTATTATTTTATTTTTAATATTTAATAATTTTTCAACATTTAAGTGAAATTATTATATTTTTTCTGAAGTTCGATTTTTATTCCCTCCAATATTAGGTAGGGATTTCAAATTCCTTATTTTCTTTATTTTTATTAAGAGACTTTAAAATATAAATAGTAATAAAAATCAATGAATATAATTAAAGAAAATATTATCTAAAATTTCCATTACTGTTTGCGTTATTTTTTTTTTCTTATTTACTATTGTTATCTTTCTTGCTTGCTTACTTATTTGTATTCATTCTTATTAATATTATTATTTCACAATATCCTAATCAAGCTCATACAACAACTACAAGCTAGACAATAAAATAAAAGAACATTAGATCAACTAGCTAGCAATCATCATGAAAGGCAGAGCTTCAAGACCTTTAACAAACAATTATCATGAAAGGTAGAGCATTACATTCTTTTTCTATTAACAGTCCTCACGCATCTAAAGTGGAAATTCTACATGGTTTGTGTGCAGCCAACATGTCCTAGAAATCATTAAAAAAAGAAACCTAGAGCTTTTTACAAACTAAGCAACATATCCTACATACCATAAGTATTATTACCCATGACCACAAAATGACCCAGAGCTTTATGCTACAAGAAAGAAAGGAAAAAAAAAAAAAGAAACAATAGCTAACCTAACATGCTTTTTATTGTCTTTCAAGTTTGATATGCCAAACCAAACATAATCACCTATATGCATACAAGGGGAACAAGAAAACAAATGATTACCGCTGGTTTGAGTTTTTGGTTTTTATTTTGCTTTGCTGCGTGCGTGTTTTCTTTTTTCTGTTGGTTCACACGTTGAATGCTTGCTTCTGCATGCCTAGGTTTCCAAGCATTCGTCTTCCTCTCCTAGACTCCTCTGGTGGTTATTTTTTTTACCGCCTGCTGCTGCCTCGGGCTTCTCCATATTTTCCCTCGCTGCTTCCAGTTTCTGCTGGCAGCCCCGTTTTTTCCACGCCAACCTTCCTGCTGTTCAGTTTTTTCTTCTGCACGTGCGACCCTTTTCCTTTTTAGGGTCTTTCTTTGCTGCCGTACTCCTCGCTCCAGGGTTTTTGGCTTCCTGCTCTCATTTCTTTCCCACGTTCTGCTTCCCGTTTTTCTGCTGCAAACTTTTTTAGCCTTCTTTTCGCCAACCACGCACCATTCTGGTATACTGCCAGCAGAATTTCTTTGCTTCCCTTTTCCTTCTTTTTCTCTTCTTGCTTCACCTCCTTCCAGACCTCATGTACTGCCTTTCTTTATTTTCCTGCCTTACTGCTTTTTTTTTTTTATGCCCTTCCCGTTTTCTTCTCTCTCGTTGCTTGTTGCTGTTGAATTCTCACCCACTTGCCTAGTTTTTTCAACACTGTTCTTATCCCGTTCCACTCTTTCCTTTTGTTTTTTTTTTTTTTTTTTCTGGTTTGGTATTTCTCCTCTTTTCTTTCCACCGACTGCCACTCCTTCGCTTGCACCTTCTCCCTCTTTTCTTAAACCGTCATTTAGTTCATGGCAGTTTTGTTTATGTATGTCCTACATGAACTCGTTCAACAGTGGCTTTTAAATTTGCAGCAGCTTATTATTATTATTATTTTGCACGTAAGACTTCTCTTCTTTTTTATGAATTTAATCTTTTAAACAAGGCCCAAATGGGCCTCAAATGGGCCTTTAGCTATATTTAATTGTGGGCATACATTGATTTCCTTGGATCCTATTTTGCTTGGGTTTTAGGCTTCTTTTTTAAATTTGGTGTGGCTCCCTTTCTTTAATTTAGGGTCAAGGTCTTTTTTTTTTTTTCAATTTTTATTTCTTTTTTTTATTATTTTTATTTTATATTTACTATTTTATTTTCTGGTTTTTATATTTTTATTTGGTTTTTTTACATTTTTTTTATTTTTATTTTTATTTTTAGTTTTTAATTTTAATTTTAATTTTAGTTATTATTATTATTAATGGGCTTTTAAGATTGAAACTTTTATCAGGTCATTTTAGGCCTCATACGCTAAAGTAGGCTGTACATTAAGCTTGAAAAATAAAAATCGAGCTTAATTGTTAAAGTAACCCTGGATTACAAGGAAAAGTATCCCAAAAAAAAATTAAGTGTTTATAGTTGTCCCTTTGTGCATATTCTTGAGGATCAAAAATAATGTAAAGATATAAATAATAATTTTATTCGAATGTTCCTTCTCAAGGAGCATTTTTTTTGTGTTTGGTTTCTTTGTTTTTGTTTTTGTTTTTAAGGTTCAGGTTTGAACTGCGAGTCAAGTGATAAAGAATAATCGGAACGACACCGTAAGTCAAAAAATAAAGAATGATTGGAATGACATCACAAGCCAAGTAATAAAGAATGATCAGGAGGACATGCAAGTCAAAAAATAAAGAATAACTAAGATGACACCACAAGTCCAAAAATAAAGAATGATCGGGATGACACTGCAAGTCAAGTAATAAAGAACAACTGGGACAAACTACAAGTTGAAAAACAAATAATGATTAGGACAACAATGCAAGTCGAAAAATAAAAATAAAAATAAAAAACAACCGAAATGACACCACAAGTCAAGTAAGAAAGAACAATCGAGACGACAACACAAGTCAAGTAATAAAAAATGACTGAGACAACACTATAAGTCAAAAACTAAAGAACGATTAGGATGGCACTACAAGTCAAGTAATAAAGAAAGCCAGGGATAAAGTTGCTTATTGATGCCAAGGAAACCTTGTTTGTGAAAAAAATTCTAATTCCAATTAATATTTTCTCATGAAAGCCTTCAACATCATCTATTAAAGCATACATGTGACTACTATAATGAATTGAATGGTAGAAATGTAATCAATGATTTATACCATATGTTTCTTGATCATATTAATTTTAAGTTCAAGATTTGTTCAGCTCTTTCAAACCTTAAAGGCTGCCCCCAATATCTTCCATCTTGTTTCTTTCTCTTCTTTTTTGATGGATAGAATTTTACAAATGCCTTTCGTGACCTCTAATTATCTGAAAGTTTTCTCCAAATTCTTTCTTTTGTTATCCCTTTCTCCAATCAATTAGTTATTTGTTATCCCTTTCTCCAATCAATTAGTTATTTGCCTTTTTTGTGCTATTGTCTTCCAATCATCTTTTTCTGAGCAATACAATTGTCTGTTATGAGCATTATCAATAATTATCCCAACTTCTAGTGATAAATGCAATGATTTCAAAATTCAAAGCAGAATATGGATTTTAATCAATGATAAGAAATTTATTTTGGTTTGAAAAGGAAAATATAAGGCTATTGAAATACATCAAAAAACTTAAAAAAGGTATTAAGAGAAGTCAAATATCATTTCTTTAGATAATGAACATTAGATGAGCCAAGTCAATTTAGACTAGATCTTTTCTCAAAAACTCATAACATAAGTGATCCTGCTAGAGTTGAACACTTATAACTATTTCTTGCCCCATAACTTATAGTTGACAAAAACTTGACCCAGATTTTTTCTTTATCTTTGATTAGTCTAGCCTTGTGCCATTTCGCTTTACCTTTGCAAGATTTCCCACTAACTCTTTATTTGCTGAAGTCACCTTTTTAGGTTTTCAACTTAAATGACCTATTTTTGGTTCAAACTATCTTTTTCTGGTTTTCAATTCGAATCCACTTCTTTTTTTCTTTTTCTTTTTTTTTGTTTTTGTTTTTCTCATTTTTTCTCCCTTTTTTAAATTCTTTTACCTTTAGGTGAAATATTTCTTAACAACATCAGAATTCACTGGAGCTGGCAATTTATCCCTATCTATTTCTACTAAGATTAGGGTTTCACCAAAAAATTCCTTTTTCACCATATATAGGCCCTCCTAACATGGTGTTTATTTTCCCCTACTATCTTGTTGATTTGGCAAGATCTTCTTTGGACCATTTTTCCTTCACAAAAACATCAAGGCCATAACTTCTTATCATGTGCCTGCATCATCCTCTTTTGGTACATCTGCCCCATGATAGAGTGCCGAAAGCCTCTTCTCTTTTATAAAGTTTAATTGTTTGAAGCGTTCCCAAGTCTAATCTACCTCATCCAACTTCACTTCCATTAATACTCTCAAAGAAGGATTTTTCACCTTAATTGGTAACGCTGCCTCCATCCCACATACTAATAAAAATAGGTGGGCCCTATTGAAGTTCGGACTGATGTCTTGTAGGCAAGCAAGGTGAAGGGTAATTTCTCATGCCAATCCCTATAAGTATCAATCATATTTTTTAGTATTCTCTTTATGTTTTTTGTTTGTAGCCTCTATTGCACCATTCATTTTCGGATGATACAACGTTGAATGATGATGCATTATTTTAAACTATGCACATACCTTTTTCATCATTTTACTATTCAAGTTGCTAGCATTGTCAAAGATAATTCTTTTTGAGAGCCCATATCGATATATTATCTTTTTTTTAATAAACTTGCATACCACTGACTGAAAAACACTAGCATAAGAGGTTGCTTCCACTCATTTGGTGAAATAATCAATTACCACAAAAATAAATCGATGCCCATTGAAGCTTTCAAAATTATAGGCCCTATAACATTCATTCCCCATGTACATGAAGTTGTGGAGTTATAGGCCCGATCACTTCCAATATATCAATGTTCTTTTAAATGGCCATTTGTAATCCTATGGCACATGCTTCATATTCAACTACATTTTTGTGCAATTAAAATCTAGCTTACAGTGCTAGAATAATAATTCCTTTTTGGGGATATTAATATTGCCCCAACGCTATGTCTCATTATATTGGATGCCTCATCAAAAAACATATTTCATAACTAATTCATAGGCTCTTCATCTTCATCCTCTAAAATTGCCATCTAAGAAGTTAAACTTTATTGGCTCATAATCTTCTATGGCCTTATCAGCAAGAAAATCAATTATTGCACCACTTTTTATAGACTTTTGCGACACATACACAATATTATACCATGAAAGCATGACTTGCCATTTAGTTATTCTACCCAAAAGGGATGGCTTCTCAAACATGTGTTAGAGATGATCTAACTTTGATAAAAGTCAAGTTGTATGATAAAGCATATAATGCCTAAGCCTACGAGTAGTCCACACTAATGCATGGCATTTTTTTTCAACTAGGAGTATTTAGTTTCATACTTTATAAACTTCTTGCTCAGGTAATAAATAGCATATTCTTTCTTGCCAATTTCATCTCTTTGCCCCAACACACACCCTATCAAATTCTCTTACACTGTTAAATACAAGATTAATGGCCTTATTGCAATAGGTGGCACTAACACTATTGGGTTTGTCAAATAATCCTTAATCTTTTCAAAAATACTTCGACACTCTTTATCCTAACTGCCAAGATTATTTTTACATAGCAATTTAAAGATTTAATCACACTATGAGGTGAGCTAGGATATAAAGTGAGAAATATAATTCAATCACCCTAAAAAGCTTCTTACTTCTTTTTGTGTGTGTGGAGTTGCTAAACTTTAAATGGCCTGAATTTTTTAGGTTCCACCTCATTACCCCTTTCGTTGACTACAAATCCTAGCAATTTCCTTAATTTTAACACTGAATGTACATTTGGTTGAATTTAGCTTGAACCGATACTTTTCATAACCTTTCAAAAAGCTTTTTGAGATTAGCTACATGATCTTTTCCTTCCCTAGACTTTGCTATCATATAATCAACAAACACCTTTATCTTCTTATGCATCATATCATGGAAAATAGTGACCATTGCTCTTTGATATATGGCACCAGCATTTTTTAGACTAAAAGGTATGACTTTGTAGCAAAATATGGCCCACATGATTACAAATGTGGTTTTCTCCATATCCTCTCGAGTAATTTTGATTTGGTTAAATCCTAATAATCCATACACATTCTTACTTTTTCATCTTTTTTAGGAATTAGGACTATATTGGCTTCCTATTTTGAGTATTTGTCTACTTCTAAAAAACCCGCATCAAACTACTGTTTCACTTCTTCCTTTATTTTCAACAACATCTCAGGCTTCATGCACCTTAACTTCTATTGTACTAGTAGATAATCTGGCTTTAAGGGTAATTTATGTTTCATAATATCCGTACTAAGCCTAAGTATATCTTAATAGAACCATATAAATATATCTATATATTCTTTTAACAAGTCAACTAACTTCTGCTTTTCCATTGGTGGCAATGAAGAACCGATCCTAACTTCCTTTCTATTCTCTTAATCTTCTAAATTCAATAGATTTATGGTTTCTTGATAAGGCTCTATGAGTTTCTTTTCTTGTTCCATCCACTTTAGCAATTTATGAGGCAACTTATAATCTTCAAAGTCAACATTATTGTCAAACTTACTAACGTCAATTAAATTTTCAAAATCAAATTCGACATTATTGTCTTGTTCATCCATATTGTTCATTGTTTAAAGAATTGAAAATAGTACAATCATAAGGAAATACAAGCTAATTGAGCAAAAGTAAGAAAAATATAAGCAACCAAGAAAAGAAGAAAACAAATGGGAAGATGATGAATGAGAAATGCATTGCATCCATTACTTAGGCTAGGATAATTAAAAACAAGCCCATACATTTACTCTTTGCATGCTTTTGGGCACAAACAATTAGAATTTAAAGTCTCAGATGTTCCAAAGACAATAGCAACAAAACACCATTTTCAAACTCCTAATTCTAGAAAAGGAAAAAAGAACGTCTCTTTTTTTTACATCTCTTTCATATCTTTTTTAATCTGAATTTGAAAGAAAGCTTCCTCTATTTCAAGAATTGATTCTTTTTTTCTACTTCTGTTGATCCAGGATAGTTGTACCTATAAAAACAAAACATCTTATACAAGTAAAAGAATACCATTCCCCCATTCTTTGAATCATGCCCCTTAAGGCATGCCATTCTATTCTCTCTCTTTTTTATCTTCATCTTTCTTTTATCTGTAGTAGTTGGCTTGAAACCTAAACCCCATATCTCCTTGTTTTCAATTGTAACCAATGCTCTCTTGATCCTTTGCAATGATGTTCTCAAATCTTATCCAACTCGCTAACCTTTGCCAATGGTTTGTTTGACTATCATGTTTGTGGTATTTGACAACTGAGGCACATGTATCTTTGACCTTTCTCTAACATACGTAGCATTTACTATCTCAAAGGCTCTAAATAAGCACTTGGGTGCTTTTTCAACAACCTTAACATAAAGAGTAGTCAGAGTTTTGGTTACCATTATGTCTTCTTCGGCATCCAAACAAGCATGCTTTTCTTTGAAAATGAACTTCACCTTCTAATGCAAGGATAAAGGTATGACTCTTGCTATATGAATTTAGGGCCTTCCAAGTAAATAGCTATACGATAGTGTAATGTCCATAACCTAAAACTGAACATTAAAAGTACATAAACCAATATGCAATGGAATTTAAATATCACCAATTACTTTTTTTTGTGCCCCATTAAAAGATCTAACTATGATGTGGTTGTTTCTCATATGTGATTGATCCATTAGTAGCTTTGATAAAATGGTCATATATATTACATTAATGGATGACCCATTATCAATAAAAACTTTGGCCATCATATGAGTCTTACACTTAATAGTAATGTGTAAAGCCTTAACACTACCTCATCCTTCACAAGGTATCTCATCATCATTAAAAGAAATAAAAATTGAAGCTATGATATTCCCTACTGTATGATCCATATTCTTTACAGAAATATTATGCTCAACATAAGCTTGATTGAGCATTTTCAATAGAGCATTCTTGTGTGGTTTTGAGTTCAATAGTAGTGACAACAACAAAATACGAGTTGCCAACTTATTCAACTAGTGTACTAGATTGTACTCATTATGCTTCATGACCTTGAGAAACTCATAAGCTTATTTTTCAAACATAGGCTTCTTGTACTAAACTTCTACGTTTCTTATAATAAAACCATAATCTCTTTCCACTGTGACTTTCTCTATTTCTTTTGCTTTTCCTTTCTTAACCCTTTCAAGCATTTTAATAGTGTAGCAATAATCGTTTCTGGTCATTCTTCTTTCTCATATTATATTCATGGTGTGTTCACTTTCTTTGTTCTCAAGGCTACTTCATCGATAGACCTTTGAATTTTCACTTTACAATTATAGTCCTATAGGACTGACTTATCACTTTTATAGGGAAAAGACTAGGAACATAAATTGTCAATGGTGCTTTAGAAAAAAGCATCAGTTCTTCCATAGGTGGTTTTGTTACACCATCATAGAATATAGTGAAGGGTTTTAGAGTAAAAGATGCTTCTGACCCATCACCTATCATATTCGTATTGCTAACATCATCTTCAACATAGAATCCAATTACCCCTTCATCCATTAACTGCTGCAACACCATCCGAAATCCTTGGTAGTCTTGGATCGTACGACTCACATTCTTTCCATGATAATGACAATTATGGTCATCATTTATACTATCACTGCCATCAATTAAGGGCAAAATCATGTTTGTTTTAACCAATAATCAAAAACTTTTTTTCATTGAGGTCTCTACCTCACTGACCCATTTTTTCACTTTTGACCTTTTTTCCTTTTGACACTGCATTAGTATTGCCACTAGAATGATTGGAAAGAGGGTTTACCAATATTAGGCTTAGATTTATAGTTGAAATTGAACAAACATTGATCTATCAACTTTTGCACCTTATGTTTCAAAACCATGCAATTTTCAATAGAATGACTTATTACACCATAATGATAATCACATTTGGCATTTAGGTCATACTATTTTGGGTACAACAGCTTTAACGGCATTGCACACTTAGGAGCAATAAGGTGGCTTATCATCAATTATGGATACAAACTAGTGTATGACGTAAGAATAGGGTCAAACTGAGTTTTCTCTCAATTGTTGTTGTTTAATGGGTTCTATTGGCTTGAACTAGCTGGTTGAGTTGACATTATCAGAGTGAAGCTAGGTGGTTATGGATTGAATTTTGGTTTATATGGTGGTTGTTAGAATGGTTGATAGTGGTATAGTGGTTAGGTAGCTTGATTAGTGGTTGGATAATAAGTAAGGAATTGTGATTTCAATTATATAGAACAAATGGTCAGAATGAAAGATTCCTTGTAGACACAGCATGTGTCTCTTACTCTTTTTTTCTTACGTTAGCTTACTTCTTGGTACCAAAAGCTTTAAGCCCTTTAATCTTGCTAGTTTTAATGGCATTCTTGATTATTTCTCCTAAAATTACCATATAACAAAAAAAAATTTGTAGCATTTTCCATCAATTTATCATAATATAGGGCCTTTAATGTGCTAATAAATAACACTTTAACTTTTTTTTCAGTTAATGGCAATTGAACTTGAGCTGTTACATCTTTCCAACAATGTGTATACTCTCTAGCCTATTTGGAGCAGTGTTAATGACATGCTTATATTGAGCCAAGAAAGCTTTAGCTATGTCTTTCCATATATAGATCCAGCTCTAATCTAATTAGACATACCATCTTGTTGCTGATCTAGTTAAACTATCCTGAAAATAGTATATCAAAAGCTTATCATTATAAGTATAACCTGACAAAAATTGTAATATGAGTAGAAGGACATATAATTCCATCAAACTTTTCAAAATTGGAAACCTTGAATTTTGCTAGTATAACCAAATCTAGCTTCAAATTGAGCTCATTTACATCCATGTTCCTAAAGATGTCATTCTTTTCCATGGCCCTTAGTCTTTCTTCTAGTAGTTCAGACTTATTTTTCATCTCAACAGTCACTACTGGCGTAGACATGCCATTTTGCTTTTCTTGTTCAACAAGATCATCCAAATCGAGTATAATGAAAGAATCGATAAGACCTAATCTTGGATTGACATTCACATATACTTAGGGTTCGCTAGCTGATGGTCCAGCACCAATGTAAAGTTAGGCTTGACTAACAAAAAGTCCAACAAAAGTGAAAGATTGTATGGTTGGTAGTTGTAAATGGATTTTTTGAGAAGGATGAACTTGTAGTGGAGTGAAAGATTATGTGGCTGGTAGCTGTAAATGGATTTTTTGAGAAGTATGAACTTGTAGTGGAGTGAATCTTGGAGAAAATGCTGATTCCTTTACATTAATCCCATCTCCTAGTGCTTATGTGCTAGCAACTTCTTTACCTTTTAGGGAGCCAGATAACAATTATCTAAACTTAGACATCTGTGCCTCTATATTCAACTATATTTCCATCAC
Source organism: Durio zibethinus (assembly GCF_002303985.1). The sequence continues at coordinate 19,755 of NW_019167944.1, read as the reverse complement.
TCTCTCTTTTATCTCTTTTTGTGCCTTTTCGACCCTCTCAAACTTAGCTAAATTATTTTTTCCATAACTTAAGAATTAGAGCAGGTATTATACTTGTGCAAAATTGCTTGAGCTGACTTATTTGGCTTCACTATCCTTGAGCCTCTAATTATTAATCATGAATTAGAACACATGGTATAATCATTATTGTTATTATTATTATTAATTTCTTTTATTAATTTACATGTATGCAATGAATGTAATGTAATGCAAAAAAGGTATTACTTTGGATCAATCTAAGTAAAAGAGAAACATTCATTAACCATAGAAATCGCTATACATCAACCAATCATTCTTGCATTAAAACCATAAAAACACCTAATTTGAGAATATTGCTCCTTAGCTTCACATGAGAAACTCAATAATCATTAACTACAATGCTGAGTCAGTATGACCTTTCACTCAAGTTTTTCATCTCTCTTCATCATTTTGTTGCCTTTTTTCATCGCCTTGTAGATTTAAAAAGTTAAGTGCTCTATATATTGTTGCCTTCCTAGGTTTTTCACTCTCCACATTTCCTTAACTTCCACTTCCATATTACAAGTATGGGTCGAATAATCCTCTCTCTCTTGTTATCTAGTCAAAATCTTATCTATGTGGTTCTGATTGTTGACCAACTAAATTTCTAAGCTTATTATCTCCTGTTCGAAAACCTTGTTATCTTTTTACAAATCAGAACTCCTATTCTATTCTCTTTTCAATAAGGCCCTTAGCTTCTCATTTTCCTCTAAGCACTTGGCTACCTTTGCAGAGACTCTTAAAAGCTTATTTTTCCACATTTGCTATCATTAGTGAGTGTAAAGATCATTTCCTTGTTTTCTTGAGGTCTACTCTCTTAATATTCCACCATCTTTCTTAATTTTCCACATCCTTCTTGAATCCCTTAAAGGTTTGATGTACACCCTCAATCTCTTATTCTCTTGGAGAAGATTTTGTAAATCTTCTATCAACATCTTTTGCTCTTTGGTCAACTTCTATAATGCATCATCTTTCATCATCAAATCATATCTCAACTGGTTTGACCTGATCTAGTATTGCCATATTTTATTTCTCTATTTTTTTTCCATCTAGAACTCTCATTGAATGATCTCAAAAGCTAATAATGCCAACTCTAAAGTAAGAGTGGGCAACTGATCTGAAACATTTACTAGTAAGGGCCTAACTTCATTGATTGTCTTTTTTCTCCATGCGAGGTACCTTTACATAATATTATCTGTGTATCTAGTTAGGTTTATCTAATTAATCAGCTTCCATGCCTTGATGACTTCTTATACCTTTTTCATACAACCAAGTGCCCTATAGACAAACTTGAATGAACTACATTCATGAGTCGTGGGGATGAATTGATGAGAATCATATTGCCTCTAAACCATGAGAAATGCATAACTCACTTTCCTCCATATCCCCAGCAATGGTACCCATGACTCGTCTTCACAACTATACAAAATGGTTGTGGGAAGCATCCAAGGCACCTTCTATGTTACATTTTCACCAATAAGCTTTAGAAAAAATGACACCCATTGACCTTTTATCTAATCCTTACTCGATTCTTTGAGGAAAAACTCCTTGATGGGAATAAAATGAATAGAGAAAGGCTAAAATGAAATTTTCTCTTTTCCCTAAAAGTGACTTCTAAGATAAACAAAAGTAGTTGAGCACATCCTATGAATTGCCTCTCACCCTTTTTTTTGATAAAAATTAAGTGATCTAATGATCTCTGCTAAAATAATCGATGAAAGATTTATACCTTTATCCAATTGCTTAAAAAAGTAAAAAACTAATGCCTTTACATGTCTTAATACCTCGGGGAATATCGTCAAGCCATACACAGCCAAAGCAAATAAATCTAATCCCCAATCATCATCAAGATGCTTCCCTACATGTCCTAATACCTTGGGGAATATCATCAACCCCTTTCTTTTCCTTCTTATACTTATCTATCTCCTAAACCCTTATTTGTATAATCTTGGCTAAATTCTTTCTATATCCAGTGGTTTTTTGCTCATTCCAATAAATCTTGTCTTGATTGGCAAACTCTATCTAGAGTAAAAATGAATATTCTTCAATTGTAGGGGTCCAATCTTATTGGTTGAAAATGAAACACCAATAAGATGGATCCCAAAACTATATTGTAGCCCTAACTAGTGCTTCATCAATCTTCATCGATAGGAGCAGTGCCACATTCCTATATTTCTTTGAAAAAGACTCTTTCTTTTCTACTTCCCATTGTTGCCATATGGTTTCTAACTCAACAATGTCATTCTGACTCAAATCCATAAGGACCAATTATGGAAGTGTAAAAACATAACCGACCTTTAAACAATCTCTTTCTTTTTCTTGGGTGCTTTCTAATTAGTTTTTAACCTTCAAATAATTCTTGCTAGAGGTTGTTGCTACTGAAAGCTTCATGAGTGCTTCATTTACTATTGATTGACCTAAAACAAATACCTCTTTTAAAATGCAATATCTATATTATGTATGCAAGAAAATTAAATATTACATAAATAAAAGAAATCAAAGATCCAAATAAACAAATAATAACAATAACAAAATAATCATATCATACAACAAAAGTAACAGAATATATATAGTATCCTAACCTTTGGTAATTTTCTAAAAGGTGATATGGCTCTACCCTAAGCAAGCTTTCTATGGCTCACGATATGCCAGGTTGGGATTTTTTTGTCTAAAGGTTCCCAAATCAATATTACATCATCATCCATTACAGACTAATAAGGCACACCAATCTTTACCCATTATAGGCTATAAACGGAAAGGGTTCAATCCGAGCGGAAGTGTTTTGCTAGCAAATACAAAAGTTATCACCTTACAAGAGCATAGCTACTTCATTTCCTCCTAACAAGGACGGAACCCAAGTCTAGAGCTCATTCATGTAAGTGAATATGCAAAGGTGTGCAAAGTGACATATTAAACAAAATAACATAAATAAATCATAAACACAAAATCAAAACAAAGTAATAACTAACATACAATTTATTTTATTTATTAACTTATGTATTTTTTTGAGAAATTAAAATGGAGAGAATTAAATTAAATATCAATTAAAACCAATTGAATTCAAAATTTTTACTAGTGCATGATTAAAATTTTTTACTTGACTTTCAGAATGTCTCTAGTGGAATCGCTAAGCTATCATAATGTATCGGTCCAAAGATTGATCGCTAGACATAAAAATTTAAAATTGCGAAAACACGAGGAGTAACCATTCTAATTATTTTTAAGGTGTAATTGGTCAACCAAAAATTTTCTTTTTTAGGGTGTGACTGGTCACCCAAAAATTTTATCTTTTTAATAAAACAATAGGTTTATTAAAAAGACAACTTTAGTCTATGAAAATAGAATTAAGTTCAAGAGTCAGTTGTGTGTGAAGAAGGATTAACACCCTCACAATGCCCATAATATAATTGGTACCAATTAATTATGCACTATTTGTAATTTTGGACAAAAATGGTTTTTTTTATATGAAATTTAATTATAATTCCCTTTGCTTTTAAGAAAGAAAATTAATTAAAAAAAATCTTTATTTAAGAGTATTATGAAAATATTAGATTAAAGAAATACTTTCAAATTCCCCAACATAAGGCAGAATTCTTCGTAAATAGTAGTTATTGGCAACTCTTTAACAACTAGACAGAATACCAACATTTATATTTCACAGAACGCTATTTTAATTTTATTTGTTTAAAGCTAATTTTTAAGAACTTTTTATGTTATAAAATGAAAAATAATATAATTAATAATGAATACCCATAATTAGAACAAATATATATATGCATTATAAATGTGCATATTAATATAAAAAAATGAGTTGTATGCAAATGATGATTAAATGTGAATTTAGAAATTAGGTTCTCAAATATAAAAAGGCCACCTGGACTCTCCAACATCTAAGCAAAGTTTAGATGCAACTTTTTATATTTAAAATCTTATCATATTGTTTTTATTATTTTTTATTATTTATTTGTTATTTTAACAAAATGAATTTATTTTAAATTGTGAAAATGTATGAAAATTCTTAATAAAGTAAAATTTTCTAAATACCCCATCATCTAGGTGGCACTCAGAAACAGATTATTTCGTAAAAGATTTTCATGCAAATCTTTAAAAATTTAAAATAAGTTTGAGGTATTAGGTAGGTTTAAGTTAAAAGGTTTAATTTAAGATTTTGACTAAGGCCTATTTATGGTTTCGGGTTTCAATTGAAGGTTTTAATTTTAGGGTTTTAGGATTTTTAAAAGTTTACGAACCTCACTAAAATTTTCAATATCTAGGAAAACTTTCAAAACAAGCTCATATTTTGTAATTTTCAAAATTTAATTCTTATATATTTTAGTACAAGCTCATTTTATATAAGCTTTTCTGAAAAAAAAAATGTTTTATATTTTTTATTTATTGTTCCTTTTTCATTAAAAAATTATTATTATTATTTTTTATTTTATTTTTATTATTTAATAAATCCTCTACATCTAGGTGGAATTATTGAGATTTTAAAAGATGACTTTTTATTCTTTCTAACATCTAGATAAGGATTTAAAATATTTATTTTTATTTATTATTATATATTTATTATTTACTTATTTATTTATTTTCTTTTACCCTTAATCCAGCAGCTAAATACCTAGGAAAAAAACAAAGACAAATTCCATGGCATACTAAACAAACCATTCCCACCTATCTTATATGAAATCTCTCCTAATTTCTTTACATTTGATACCACCTCTGTCTATCCAAATTAGAAACCATGTAGGAACCACAAAAAACAAAAATGGAAAAGCCAAGTTTACATGACAACCCAGGTGTTTCACAAATCCCAACCAAATGACCATAATCCTAAATGCTAACCCTCGTGAACAACTAAAGGAGACAAGCTCCAGATCGACATCAAACCAACAAAACATTAGCAAAAGCCAGAGTTTTAAGTTTAAAAAAAAACTATTGTGCAAAAAAGACAACTCATAAGTTAAAAGAATATAGGAGCTCTAGGCTTTTCTGAACATATAAAGCAGTGAGGATGAAAATGATAAGAGCTCTAAACTTCAACATATAAACCTTATACATGAAAAAAGAAAGAACTAAACAAATTGACCACAACGAAGCCATAGGCTTCTGTAACAAACTATGCATAGAATCAACAAGCAAAGAAAAGACAAGAACAAACCTAAAGTTGCCTTCTGCAAACTCATGCAAAAGAAATGATTTTATGTATTTAGACCCTTCATAAAAAGCTTAAGGTTGTCTTTCTACTATAAACTTCACGTGAGAAGAATAACAAAATTCATGTTCAAGGAAAGGGCTAACTTTTCTTACCATCTTCACCAAAGCTGCACCTTTTTTTTGGTTAAGCTTTCTTTTCCTTTTTGTTTTGATGTTTTCCTTTTCTCTTTGCTTCATACTTTGCCTCTTCTTATCGAAGCCTTCTTATTTTTAGTTTTATCTTTAAGTTTTTTTTCCTTTTCTGCTTGAGCTTAGGTTTCACGAGCTACTTTTCCCTTTTTCGGTTCTTTCTTTTCTTACTACTCATTCTTTTTTATTTTTTTTGTTTCTTTTTTCCTGCTACTGGTGTCTTCTTTTTTTTTTATTTCTGCTTACTCACTGCCAGTTTTTATTTCACTTTCATTCACTACTTGCTCTACATTCGGCTCTTCCCTTTTTTGGCTATTTCTCTATAATTTTTTTACATGCTTCTGCTCAATTTCCTAGTCTTTCTGCTCTTCTCATTTTTTGTTATTATTGCTTTTATTTTTTTGGTTTCTTTTTTTTGCCTTCTCTCATTTTTTCAATTTATTTCATTTTTACTACTACCTTTTTTTTACCCTTACCCTTTAGTTGTGTGTTTTTTCCTCTTTTCCACCCTTTTTCTGGTTATCTTCTCCTCTCATGTTACTATAATTTTACATAGTAGTTTTTTATTTTGAGTTCTTTTATTTTTCTACACATTCACTTCCTCTTGCCACTTGCCTCTCCCTATGTTCCCATGCAGTTTTTTAGCTTGTCTTCACACTTCCATAAGCCCCACATAATGCCTCACTTCTTTTTGATTTGCTTTTGTATTTTTAGAATCATTCTTATATGCCACCACTTCTTCATGCATGTTGGCCTTCATATTTCATGGCCTTCACTTCCTAAATGGCTAACCGAATGGCCCATTTGTTGGCCATAGTTTAGGTAGCTTTCATATCTTGTTTTCATTGATGGTTTTGGGCCTTTAGATTACTCGAGCTTTTTAATTGATTTTAGGCCAAATTTTAACTTTATTTTATTTTATGTTTATTTTTATTTTTTTTAACTTTTTAATTTTTACACTTTTGATATTTTAATATCATCATCATCATTATTATTATTATTAATGGCCTTTTAAGATTAGGCCATTTTGGACCTTATACGAAACATTAAAAAGTGGCCATGTATTGGACTCTAAAAATGAAGATTGGGCTTGATCGCAAAAGTAAGCCCATATCACAAGGAAAAGTATTCCATGCAAAATTAGATGTCTACAATCAATAACTTGAATTTCAGTTTTCAACAATTACAAGCAACTTTGGTTTTACTATTTTTCATTAAATTTTTGCAAGCTCTTCTTAGTTCATACTTTCAATTCATGTTTCCTTTTAGTTCTCTTAATAATTTTTTAATGTTCAACTCATGTCCATTTAGTTTTATAGGATTTAGAATTGAATTTCCAGTAGTTCATTTGGTTCCCATATTATCCTTTCATTTTCAATTTCAAACTTTCTACTTATAATTTGTATTTTTTATTCAATATTTGCATTTTCAATTTGTTTCCAATTTAGATACTTACTTGCTTTTACAATTTCAAGCTTGGGTCCATTCATTTAGTTACAATTCAAATTCAATTTTAATTGTTGAAGTCACAACATGCATTTTTTCTCTTGAAGTTACAAGTTGCATTTATTAGCTTAGATATTGCATTTGTCTTTCTTATCTTGCAATTGAATTTTGTTTTCATTAGAGATCATTTACTATTTAACAAATCTTTGTTCAAGTTTATACTAATTGTTCATACTTAGATCTATCATTTGTTGGTTGATTTTTATTTTTCATGTCTTGCATTTTATTTTTAGTTATAGCTTGTTATTTGAATTTTGTGTTCTTACTTCTTAATGCTCATTTCAGATATGATTTCGCTTAGATTAGGCTATTGTATTTTACCATTTATATTTAGTTTTGTTTATTTCTTATCTATTAGACTTATTTTACATATTTGATTCTATCTTTGATTTTATTTTCATAGATAGTTTGATTTCACATTTATTTTGTGATCAAGCCAACTTTAGTAAGTGTGTGGTGATAATAGATACTTAGTCTAAGAATTTTTTTACCGAATCCTCATGGGAACAATATCTTAGTTGAAAGGTCACTATTATTACTTGTATAACTTGTGCGCTTGTAGTTTGCCCTAATCAAGAAAGTTCAAAAGTTGAATACTATAATTCCAAGCAATGTTAAGAACAATGGAGCTATTGTATAAGTGATAGGAATCAAGATCTCAAAAACAATCCAAATATGTATTGAGGCATTACCATTAGATTATAAAGATAATCAAAAGAAATGGTACAAAAGCATAACAAGTTCCCACAAAGGATAAATCTAGCACATCTTTTTAGCATACTACTATCCCATGATTGCCACATGAAAGTGTTTGGTATTGGATACTGAGGCGATTGGTATTAGTGTAGGTGAGAGATTGTTAGTAATATGCTCTAAGACCAATCGGATTAGCTAAGGGATAATTGTCATTTTATGCATTTTTATTATTATCAAAGGCATTCTTTATCTATGAGATTGTATATACATAATTAATATTATTAACTTCTTATAGATAAAGTCCTTGGAATAAATATGCTTTGCAAGGGAATTACAATGAGATTATAATTATGAGATCATCATTGCATTAAAGTATTGCTCTCAAATTGTTCCTAATCAATGTTTTATCAAGAAAAGACATTGATAAAAGTTGTTGGGACTGAAGCAATCAACTAATCTCATTGGTTGAAGTTTGGGTAAATTTGAGCTAACATGTGGGTGCTTGTTACAAGAACAAGTTCACTGAACATGACCTGAGATGAGAATGCTATATGACAGTTCACATAGTGTCTACAGTAACATTCTCATGCAATGGTTATATAAGTGATCCTTTGACTTTAGATTACTTATGATCATATATGATGAATGTTATACTTTGACTTTACTTATAGTTCTAACGAAAAATGTTATAGTCGAGTATTGTTAGATATAACATGAGGTATATGAAGATACATGAAGTAATCAAGATGTGATTCATCACTTTGTATGATCAAGAGAGTATCTCAATTAGTCTTGATTGAATTAACTTAATAAATCTTTGGCCAAAGTGAAATAAGAATTTAGAATTGTTCTAAAGCTTATTTGTGAGTTGCTGTTAAGGACAAGACATTAACATAATTGAACAAGATTGTGTAGACACTAAACAATACTCAATGTTCAAACCTAGATACTAAGTGATGAAAAGATATTAATTATACCTTAAAACCATTCAAGGATAGGTTGTCAAGTCACATTGACCTTTTTTTAGCAATTGGGGGTCATGACAATGTAGTTGGCATTGATCATGATCTATAAACATAAGATTGGCTAATTAGAGAGTTAGTGTTGAAATAAAAAAGTTTGTTTCATCCATAGCCGAATGGTAAAGCTCAAAATGCTTATGTTTATTGCCAACATGCTAAAAAACCTAATGGATAAGATAATTGTAAAATATTAAAATTAGGACAAATTAAGTTGGACTTAGTTTGGTTTTGGTGAAACCAAATATAAAGGAAATAAAACAAGAGAAAGAGAGAGAGAAAGAGATTTTCCTTGTTTAAAGTTTTTGGACAAACATGGGGTTTTGTTTTTTTTTTTTTGGAAATATACATGTCTTGCATTAACCTAATGTGGCCAAATGTCCCTGCCACCGTCTTTCTTGTGAAAAAAAAAAAGATACGAGGCATAGTAGATGCAAAATTAACTAAGAGTAACTTTAAGCAAACATTTGAGAGAAAATAAGAGGTTTTTGTAAACACTCACTAGTTAGAGTGTGGTTTGTGTTATTCCCTACCCTAAAGAAGGTTCTTTCACAAGAGTTTGTGTAGATCACTATTAGAGGCTACATGTTTGGATAGCTTTGTGGCTTAGGAAACAAATTTGAAGATCACTAGATTGAAGCAAAAGTAATTCAACAAAAGCGGTATATATGTATAGCTGAAACCTATATATATTTATATGTGTTGTATGATTGTATGATCTTGTTGATTGATCATGGCTTTAGGGAATTAAAAATTTTAAAATTTTACTGCTTTAACTTTGTTTATTGATATACAATTCCCTTCAGTCACTATCCTTGTCAAATTGAAAGCTTTGTATCAAAATAAGCCTTAACTAGCAATTCTAATTACATTCACTTGGACTTGCTTGATATCTACATGTTTTGCTTAAAGCATATGAGATATCAAGCCTTCTCCATAGCATTGCATACATAATAGATCCAACTATCGAAGTATATGGAACTTTATTCATGCAATCTTTCTCAATTTTTTTTTAGGACACATGTTCTTGGAAAGATTTATGCCATGTGACATTGGCAAAAATCCCCTTTTGGATTCTTCCACACTAACCCTCTTTAGCACTTTATCTATTTATTCAGATTATGAGAGGCTAAGCAACATTTTTGATCTATCTCTATAGATCTTTACATTGAGCACATATGTTGTTTCTCTCTAATCCTTCATGGAGAACTTCTTGAATAACCAAATCTTGGTAGATTGTTGCCTAGCTATATCATTTCCTATAAGCAATATGTCATCCACATATAGCACTATGAAAATAACTGCACTCCCACTTGTCTTCTTGTATAGACAAGGTTCATCTACATCTTTTATTTGAATTTGAATTCTTTAATTACCTCATCAAAATGTATATTCTAACTCCATGATGCTTGCTTAGGTCTATAGCTAGACCTTTAAAGTTTACACACCATCTCAGTATTATCATTGGATTCAAAACCCTCGAGTTGTGTCATGTATACATCTTATTGCAAATTCCTATTGAGGAATGCCATTTCGACATCCATTGTTCATATCTCATAGTCATGTATGTAGTAATAGCAAGCAAAATCTTAATGAATTTTAACATGGCTATTGGTGAAAAGGTTTCATTAAAATCAACTCATTATTTTTTATTATAACCTTTTGTAGCTAGTGGCTTTGTATGTTTACACATTGCCTTCCATATTAGTTTTCTTCTTAAAAACCCATTGCGCCCTATCGGTTTTTATCCATTCGGGTAGTTCCAACAAAGTCCATAATTGGTTTGCATACATGGATTCCATTTCAAATTTCATGGCTTTATGCTATTTTTCAAAATCAATGTCCAACATTGCTTGTTAAGAGGTAGTAGGATCATCATCTATGATCAACTTATTCTTGTCCACTAGAAATCCATATCTTTTAGCAGTTTGGTGAGTCTTACTTAACCTATAGAGTTCTTGTGTACTTTGAGCTTTTGGCTACACATCTAATGCTTTAGCCATACATCTAATGCTTTAGCCATTGGCTCAAGTTCCTTCCTTATGTCAATTTTTGTTTCTTGAACTTCTTCAAGTTGTACTTTACTCCCATTATTCATTTCAAGGATAAACTATTTTTTTTCAAGAAGACAACATGTCTAGAAACAAACACTTTTTGTTCCTCAAAGTTGTAGAAATAATATTTTATAGTTTCCTTTGGATATCGCACATATTTACACTTAACTAATTTAGCTCCAAGCTTGTTGGCTTGTGCATGATTCACATAAGTATCACATCCCCAAATCCATATGTGTGACAAGTTAGGTCTCCTACCTTTACACATCTTATATGGTGTCTTGTCATTAGATTTATATAGAACTATATTAAGAAAATAAGTAGCTATTTCAAGTACAAAACCCTAGAAAGATATAGGAAGATTCGAATTACTCATCATGTATTGAATCATGTCCAACAAGGTTTTATTTCTTCTCTCGAAAACCCCATTATGTTGTAGTGTTCTAGGTGAAGTCCATTGTAAGAGAATCTCACTTTCTTTTAGATAACCTTAAAACTCATGGGTTAAGTATTCTTCAGCTCGATTAGATCTAAGTGTCATGATACTTCTATAGTTTTCTTTTCAACCTCCATTCTAAATTCTTTAAACTTTTCAAAAGATTTAGACTTGTGTTTCATTAAATACACATGACCATATCTTGTATGATCATTTATAAATGTAATAAACTAGAAGTATCTTCCTTTAGCATTTGTGTTCATTGGACCACATACATTTGAATGTATTAGTCCAAGAACCACATTGGCTCTTTCTCCTTTTCACTAAAAGGTGATTTGGTCATCTTTCCAAGTAAATATGATTCATAAGTTCCATAGATTCATAATCGAAAAGATAAAAGTATCCTTGTTCATGTAACCTTGTGATTCTTGTTTCATTGATATGATCGAGCCTATAATGCGATAAGTAAGATTGATTCGATTTATCTAGTTTAGCCTTCTTAACATTTACATTAAAAACATCATTGTTTAATCTAAGAACATAAAAACCATTATCATACATTCTCATACCATAAAACATATCATGTAAATAAAAGGAACAACAATTGCCTTTAATATTAAATGAAAATCCATCGTTCATACTTAAATAATAAACTGAAATGATGTTTCGGGTTATGACAGGAATATAGTAACAATCCTTGAGTTTTAAAATTAAACTAGCAGGTAAAGGTAAATAATAAGTCCCCATGACATAGGCAACAACACTTGTAGCTTTTCCAACTCACAAGGACAACTCTATTTGTACTAAAATTTTAACATTTTCTTACTCATCGTTAGTGTAATTTCTCTTGAATTTTAGCTTGATCTTTGAGAAATGAGGCAAAAATACTCCCAATGCATAAATGTTCAATGTGTAGGTGAAAATATGGATAATGAGGAATTTTGGAGTTTTTGGACTCATTTGGAGGATTTTTGGTGCTAAAAGCTAGAAAAGACCGAAACTAGTATGTTTATGCTACATTATCATCTATTGGAGTTTTTCTTAACCCCTTTTTTCTATGATTTCTTTAGCTCAATTGAACTTACTGGAACTTTATTTCAAGTCTTAATTCTTAATTTTTTTATTTAGAAATGTTTTTCTCAACTCATTAATGCATTATTACCTTTGTAGTACTTTTAAAAGTGCTTAAAAGGTAATAGGTGCATTAGTGTAGTTGGAAGCTATTTTGGATTTGCAATTTTCCATAATTTTTCCAAGGCTTATAATGCATAAAATGTCCACTTAATGGTTTGAAATTTGGTGGCAAAATGAAGGGAGAATTGTTTGCTATTGGCACCAAAATGAGGGCATAAAATTCAACCATGGTCGTTAAAGGTATGGGCCATGTGATTAAAGATTATGGCACCAAACTTGAAGATTCAAAGAGGGAACAATTGGAGCTGCTGAGTTGGCCATTTGAAGGCTTCTTATTGGCCATAATTTTGACTTCTTGGAGCTTATTGGACCATGAGAATGAGGCTTGAAATAAAGGGAAGACTAGAGGAAGCAAACATGCATTAAATGATTCAAAGAAGTTGAGGAAGAAGGATCTAGAAGGATGGTAGTTAGCTAGAATTTTTGTTGCATTCATAGAATGAAGCATCTCCCATTTGTTTATAAATAAGGGAAAGTGGCTGGCCATAGGTGACTTTGAGCTTTGAGTTTTTATATTTTCTTTTTCCTTGCATTTTACTTTCTTTTTCTCCAAATAGTTTCTCTTTGCATTTTAGATGGTTGTTTGGAAGAAAATTGCCTTTATTTTCATGCAAAATTTACTTTCCTTGCTTTAATTTTCAATGCACTTTATGATTTCTCCAATAAAAGTTCAAGATCTTTAAGTTTTTATGTTCAATTTCAATTGAATTCAAGTGATCTTCAAATCTCTTTGGCATTTTTGGTTTCTCACCTCTTTATGGTTTTTGGATCGATTCTTAACCAAATCTAGCCTGTTTTGAGCCAAATTTTTTTCCTTAGATTTTTAACTCATAGATATTTAAATCTAGATAAAATTTCATTCAAATTCCATCTACACAATTTCAAATCTAGTTTCAAAGTTGTGGCTAAACTCAGTGGCATGGTTGGATCTTGATTGAGTGACAGCAATTCAAGGGACTTCTCTCCTTCTTTGCATTTGGTTTGAAATTCTTGCACTTTAAACTCTTCAATTTATTTGTTAATTTTCATTTGGTTGCATTTTATTTCTTGCAAGTACCTTCTATTTGGCTAATTTTCTTTGCAACTACTTTGACTTTCTTATTTCTACATGCAGTTTGGAACTGTAGTTCAATGACCTTGAATTTTAATTGTATGATACAATTTCTTTGTTGATTCATGTTACAAACTTGTTGATTTAGTTTGCTTTAGTTCAATTCTGGTTCGTTCTTCCTAAAAAGTTTTAGATCTAATTTTTTTCTCCATTGACTCTGTAGTTACTAAACTTAACTCAATTCGGTTTTGTGCTTTCCTTTGTCAAATCTTACAATTTCTTTATAATTTTTGTTCTTCAATTTGATTTCTCTCATTGCTCCTTTAATGTTCTTTTAATTTCTAGTTTATGTTCAATTGATTTTGCACAAATTAAATCCAAATGTTTAAATTGAAGTTTTAGTTTCCAGATTTGGTTACATTTTCTATTTTCATGTTTTCTACTTGGATCTTGCAATTTTATTTCATTAATTGTATTGCAATGTTGTTCTTTTCTTAGTTCACTCACTGTTTTTTCACTTTTACAATTCAATTACATAAAAATTGCAACCATTAGATCTAGAATTTCTTGTTGGCTTTGGTTTTTCCAAGTTTGCACATCATCTTTAGTTTTTGCTTGGTCATTTGAATTTTGTGTTTTTTCTTCTTAATTCTCATTTCAATTATGCTTTTTACTTTAGATAAGTCACTGTATTTTTCAAATTACATATTGTTTGGTTCATTCTTTGTGATTTTTCTAGTATTTTCTTAGTTGGAAGTTGAAATTAGTTAAGGTAGTTAGAGATTGGTTGGTACTTAGTTAATTTGGTTATGCTTACTTTAGCTATTTTTTTATTTGCTTCTTGTATTTGCCGTTTTCAATTCTTAAATTAAATTTCCATTCTAATTCATGTTTAGTTCACTACATTCTACCTTAGCTACTTTTTTTGTAAATTCTTTTACTTTATTTGCAAGTCTACATCTTATTATAATCATGCTTGATGCTTTGTTTGATTTTATATTCATAGTTCGTTCAATTTCATGCTTATCTTTTGATTGAGCCAATTTTAGATAGGGTGTGGTTGATAACCAATACTTAAGCAAAGAATTTCTTTAGCTAATCCTCATGGAATTGACATCTAGACTTTTTAGCTCTATTATTACTTGAACGGCCTATGAGCTTGTAGAATTGTCCAATCAACATCCTCTTTCCTTAAGCATCTACTTTTTTTAATCCTTGTATGCCATTACATAAGCGAGAATCATTTGGTATCCAATACTTAAAAAGAAGTGTCAAGAAGAGATAGATTGATCTCAATCATAAACATATCTAAAGTAGAAGTATCTTTAGACTTCTTCTCCTTCAAGCTTGCCAAGTAGACCTTGCAATTTCTCTTCCAATGGCCTTCCTAACCACAATAGTGACATTTACCCTTGTCCTTGACATTTACCCTTGTCCTTCTTGACGTTGCTAGTAGGCTTAATAGCCTTGTTTGCATTCCTTTTCTTATCAACCTTCTTGCCTTTCTTCTTTTTGGCTCGACTTCATCTTGGCCTTAGATGAAGAAATTATATGAGCCTCAAGCTTTTGATTCTTTATGGATTTCTTAACAATTTCTAGCATATTCATCAACTGTGGTAATGACACTTTCATCTGATGCATATTGAAGTTCATTACAAATTGTGGAAAGCTACTAGGAAGAGATGACAAGATCAAGTCAACATTTAACTCATTATCCATCTCAAATCCCAATTGTCCAAGTTTCTTAATCCAATCAATCAACTTTAGACAACACACTTTAACCGAATTACTCTAAAGACATAACTGTTTGAAACAATTCCTTAGATGTCTCAAACCCCTCAATCTTCCCTTGTTTGTCAAGCAATTTTTTAAGGTGTAAAATGATTGTCAAAACATCCATATTTTCATGTTACCTTTGCAACTCAAGGATCATGCTAGCCATCATGATAAATATGGCTTGATTAGCATGGTTCTTATAGGTTTCATAAACTTGCCAAACTATATCATCATCAGCATTACCATCTCTTTCCAATCAAACTTGCTTATTAAGAACATAAAGCATTTTCTTTTACCTTAGGACAAGCTTCAGATTGTGGAACCAATCATTGAAATTAGGCCTTGTGAACTTGTTATCATCAAGTCTGCTACAACATGACATTATTACTCATCTTTTAGAACCTATAAAATATGAATAAGTATCAGTTATATTGTTCACTATTAATATAGTAAGGTCTAAATCTATATATTGGTTGCTTCCATTATTTTAATTAAATCAATATCCTTCACTATCAATTTGGAAAAATTTTATTTTTTTAGTGGGCTAGGATCCTATTTAGTTTACCATAACCTTGAGTATAGTCTCAACAAGCCATGATGAGTAAATTAGGTAGATAACTTGCTTATCAATCACATCCCATGTAACTCCTAGATCAATTGGTTGACAACTCTTTATCTAATCACATCTTAAGTGAGCTCAATCATTGCCTTTAACATATATGACTTTTTGCATCTAGACAATATAATGTTAGTTAAGTAAGACCCATTAACCATAACACAACACTATTTCAAATAATGAGTGCCTATCAACAAGCCTCAGTAGTAGAAAGTTTTATTGTTTATGTTAATAAAAGGCATCATGACTTAATATTTTCATAAGGGATTTTTAATTCATCATAAGTCTTATATAGCATGCACAAGAATTCATCATATATCCGATGCATGTAATCTTATTATGCATTTCTCAATTATACGTAGCATTTATCACACAAATTCTAGCATGTATAATAACAAATCAACATAGCATATATGGTATTTATCTCATAAGTAGCATGCATACTATATCAATCGCCATGTTCAATTCAAACTCATGATCTTGAATATATCTTTGAATCAATGTCAATATCATCTATCAATCATCAATCTAACTTAATGTGATGCAAGGCATGACATGTTTAGCTACTTTGACTGAATACGTTAGCTAATGTCTTAAAAATTTGTAATTTGCAATCATAATTTCTTAAAACAATTAAGGAATTATAATTCTACTTGAATTTTAATATAACATGGTTAACATCACTCTAAACCATTTAGGAATGCCAATCAATTAAAATTAAGCCAAAAATTCATGCATTGGGAATTTCTTAGTCCAACTAGGAGTTATAGAGAAGTAGTTTCTTGTTAATTAGAAGTCCTAAACAATTTAGAAAGTTCAATTCAATTTGGATTTGATAAGAAATCTAATTTCTCAAACCTAAATGATTTAGGAATCCAAATTCAATACAAAACAATATCAAACTAGGGCTTAGCTGAAACCTATTCAAAATAGGAAAGTAGTGTTGGCTAGAGTTGTATGGATGGAAACTTGGCAATTTTGGCCATTGGCAGCTATGCCACCCTTATTTGGCCATCATCTAAGAGTTCTAAACTCTTTCTTATACTTTTTTATGCCTTTGGTCATGATTCTTTAATCACAAGTAACAATTACACTGACTTTTACAAAAAAAATAGTCCATTATTCTTAGTGATCAAGAAAGCAAATCTTGAAATCTTAGTGAACAAGTCTTCTAAGTTTCCCAATACCAAGTTGGTTTTCATTAAAACTTTAGTGAATAAGTTTTTAAAGTCTCTTAACATTTAAGAATACTAGTTGCATCTAGAAAACCAATTACCATAATTATATTAAGGCTTTATGCATTAGATGCATATTACACATGCCTAGCCACCACTAACAGATTTTTGGGCTAAATTTGTCATTAACTTGTGAATGACCCAATCAACTACAAAAATTCTCAAATTTTTACAAAATGATCATCAATATGTCTATTTTATCTGTTAAAATTTCATAGTCAAATAATAACCATAGAGCGAGAAATTTTTTTTTCTACATCATTATAATAGAATTTTCCTATTTGTGGATAGATTGCCAATAAAAAATTCACAAAGCATTCAAACAATATCCAAAAATCATAAAATTCATTTCCAATCATCCTAAGGCATCATGCTTTGATATTTTAAAAGAATCCAATCAAAACAATACAAAAAAAAATTAATTTTCTAGCTTTTACATCATAGAACATATTGCAACCAAAATAATTTTGAAATCATGAACAACCAAATAAAGTTCTAAGTTGTATAGTCTATATTGACAAGGCACTAATACTACTTGAAGGGAATAATGCATCAACATACAAAGTTAAAGTAGCAAAATTTTAAAATTGTTATTTCCTTAAAACCAAGATCAATTAATAAGATCATATAAACGTACTACACATATAAAACACACATGGGTTTTGGCTATAGGTATGTACCAATTTGCCAAATTGATTTTGCTTCAAGCTAGTGATCTTCCAATTTTTTTCTCAAGCCACAAAGGTATCCAAATGTGTAGCCTTTAATGGTGATCCACATGAGCTTTAATGAAAGAACCTTTTCTAAGTCAGGGAAGAACACAAACCACACTTTAGCTAGTGAGTGTTTACAAAAGCTTCTTGTCTTCTCTCAAATTGTTGCTTTGAGTTGCTTTTAGCTTATTTTTACATCAAATAAGTCTTGTATGTTACATGAGGGTGGTGGCTCATTTTTTTTTTATAGAGGGATATTCAGCCATAAACAAGTTAATGCATAAGTTACACATTTCCAATTAAATCCCTATACTTGGTTGAATGCTTTTAAACAAAAAAAAAATTCTCTCTCTTGTTTTATTTCCTCCATCTTTTGGTCGTATCAAAACTAAATTAAGTCCAACTTAATTTGTCTCAATTTTAATCTTTCACAATTGTTTTATTGTGTGTGGCCCATTAGGTTTTTTAACACAGAGGCAATAAAAATAAGCATTGTGAGCCTGTACATTCGACTATGGTTGAATCAAACCTTTTGACTTCATCACTAATTCTCCAATTAACCAATCTTATGTTTATAGATCATGATCAATGTTAGCTACATTATCATGACTCCCAATTGTTAAAAAATAGTCAATATGGCTTGACAACCTTTCCGTGAGTGGTCTAAATGTATAATTAATATCTTTCATCACTTAGTATCTCTATTTGAACACTGAGTATTATTTACTCAATCTTATTCAACCATGTTAAGTATTGTCCTTGACATTAACTCAAAAATAAGCTTTAGAACAATTTTAAACTATTATTTCATTTTGGCCAAAGATTTCTCAAGTTAATTCAATCAAGACTAGTTGAGATACTCTCATGATCACAAAAGGTGCTCAGTCGCATCTTGATTACTTCTTGTTTCTTTATATGCCTCATGTTATACCTAACAATACTTGATTGGAGCATTCTTGGTTAGAACAATAAGTAAAGTCAAAGTATAACATTCATTATTTAAGATCATAAGTAATCTCAAGTCAAAAGATCACTTATACAACTATCACAAGAGAATATAACTATAGACGTTATGTGAACTACCTTATAGCATTCTCATCTCAAGTCATGTTCAGTGAACTTGTTCTTTTAACAAGCACCCATATGTTAGCTCAAGTTTACCCAAACTTCAACTTATGAGATCAACTGTTTGCTTCATAAGCAAAAGTATAACCGTGTGCTAGTCTCATCAGCTTGTGTCAATGTCCTCTTATTGATAATGCATCGACTAGGAACTTTTTTTGGAACATATAGTTTTTATGCAATAATGATCTCATAATTACAATCTCATTGTAATTCCATTACAAAGCTTTATTTATATTCAAGGACTTTATCATATAAACATCAACAATAAAACACATGTATACATGCTCAATGATAAACAATCAAGACTTGTTATAATCTATCAAATATCAAAATATCACAAGCATGACAATATTTTAGCCATAAAATGATTCAGCTTGAAGAGTAAATACCAACATATTGTATGGTAATCTTTATGCACTTTTGCCATCTAATGAGAGAGGAAAATTCTAAGTCATCTTAACAACTTTAGCCCTAAAATTCCATCCAAAATTGTTACTTCCTAGCCTTGGTAGAAAATGCAATCCTATATAGCTCACTCAAGCTTAGGTTCAACTTAGACACTTTAGGAAAGTGGCTTTGCATTAGCTTTAGGTATTTGTGGCTTTTTCACCTTTTCAAAGCTTCTTTAAGGTTTGGAATCCATCTATTTTTCTTCCCATGAAGTTCATGCATAACCATCTAGCTCAAACAAAATTACAAAAGGCTGTTTTAAAGCTAAATAAAATGCACACAGCCCAGCCCTAAAAATCATGACTGCCTTGGTTACTTGTTCTAATTTTTGCTTCCAATTTCAACCTATAAAATAACATTAGATACCATCCAATGTGGCTTAAGTTTAGCTTCAATTTAGCCCATCTAACGGCTTCAAATCTTGTAAGAATCCACCCTAAAAATTGCCTACAAGTGATGACATTTGCTGCCTATTTCTTCA